>OX453285.1:23794501-24034501 GCA_949710005.1 Ricordea florida
GTTAGTTGTTTAAATTGGTTAAGAGAATACAGTGGTGAAACATGCAGACAATTCAGTTACCTGCCGCCATATTGATTGTCTTTACTCCGTTTAACTTCTTCTAAGACGGTCTAGCAATTAAATTTAGGACAAGAAATGAAAAAAAAATTTATACCCCTTTTGTTAATATTAAATTTTTTTCAACTATATTGAAAACGAGAAGTATAAAAAACTTCATTTTTTAATCCTGATTTGTTTTCAACTTTATTTGGAACGAAAACTGGAAAACACTTTAATCTTTTTGTTACTTTTAAATTTCTAATTTATAACCGTCAGTTGTGCTAGTTGAAATTAAAAACGCAGTTAGCAAATGGGGACTCCGATAAGGATTTCGGGAGTAAAGTTTGGCAGATTTAGTATTTAGTATTCAAACTGTTAGGACAAAAGGAAAGGTGTAGTTTTGATCGAAATAGCACTTTAAGCAAAGCCTTTTGTAACAGAGTCGTTATTTTTGGTAAAATTAAAATAGTGTGCTTTTTTTTAAAGACAAGTCATAAAATTGTTGTTAAAATTAAAGACACGTTACAAGTTTTAACCATTTTAGAATTATGAAAATGTTTGTGCAGAATTTACACTTGCAATTTATGCTCATGTGGTTCCAGTCCTTACCTGCCAATTCAAAATAGCGGCCTTTCTTTTATCCGCTTTACTCGGCAAACTGCTTTTTTTGATCACCATCAGACCTCGGCGCCTCTCCCCATTTCTCTCTCGTGCCATGTCGACCGAGTAGTCGTCTTGGAGTTTCTTCAACTCTGACGGTTTTACAGAGCGTTCTAATACCATAATAATCTGTGCCCACTGTTGGTAAAGTAAACAGTTTTGATCTGTGAGTTACTCAAGACCTTGAACAAATCAGTATTACTGACATTTTTGTGCTAGGATGGGAGGTTCTCAGTTAGCCTGCGTATTTCAGGTGAACAGAGGCGAAAACGAGTCACGCGGACTGGTCTGAGGCAGAAAACACGTTTGAGATTCGAGCGCAAATGGACGAAAAAACCCTCGAGGGGTAGTGAATCATGTAAGCCTTTACAAAATATCCCGAGGGGTAGTGATTCATGTAAGCCTTTACAAAATATCCCGAGATCTTCTGCTAAGCATACAAAATGTACCTGTCGTCTCCATTCCTTTTCTGATCGATCTGAAATCTGAAGAGAAAAGAAAAGGGTACAGAGTTAAAGCGGTTCTCAGATGAAGATACGTCACTTAAGGTACAAGAAAATGTATGGGGCTCTCCGGGATACTTAAGTAATGGTCCGGCTAAAAAGCAGGCGGAAAAACAATAGCGCTCGGCAATAGTGTCAGTGAATTTTGTGGTGGCAATTGGCGCATAGAGCAAAAGCCAAATTTGGCCGAGAGACAGAAAATAGGGATATGGAAAAGACAAGGTCTAAAAATGAATTTTTTTTTTTAGTTTTTAATTTTTTTTTTTTTTTTTTGGGGGGGGGAGGGGGTTATTTTGATATTAACCAATGAGATGAGGCGATTTAAATGGAATTAACAATTAACTGTTCGCACCTTTTTTAAAAATGAGTTTTGCCGTACGCCTGCCTATCTTTTAACCGGACCATTACTTAAAGTACAATCGAATTTCAAACGAAGATATGTCGAAGATATGCCGTGGAACGTACCGACCTTCGGGGTTTAACAAAGATATGACGAAGAACGAACCGACCTTCGTGGGTGAACGAAGAGATCGGGAGAAACGTACAGACCTCCGTGGGTGAACGAAGATATGCCGAATAAGGCACAGATCTCCGTCGGGGGACAAAGATAAGGTGAGGAAAGCGCAAACCTACAGGGATTTAATGAAGATATCGTGAGGAAAGTACAGACCCCCGTGAGAGGCGAGATATGGCGACGAAAGGACAAGACAATCAAAGGAATGTATGTTACAGAAAGCGGAAACTTTGTGCGCTAGATGACGATTTTCGGGAATGTTATCATGTATATTACTCTGAACTGCATAATAAATCCTAACAAAACAAGAAAGCTGAAAAAGACAATACTCACATTCTGATAAGTATTAGCCATCATGGCGATCAGCATGTTCATAAGTAACACTGTGACGAATAACATGAAGTAGAAAAACAACAGCTTTGCTAAAGTAGGATGCTTGGATTCCTCGAACGTGAAGAACTGTGGAGAGAAAAGAGAATGACGTCACGTGACCAACCAAAACGATTGTAAACAAAACAGCCATCTTATTGGTTCTTAAAAGGACCAATGACGACGTGAGGGTTCGGTTCTATCAGCAACTTACATCAAACTCGCCAAATGTCATGCGCATTAGCGTCATGATAGTGTATCCCTCATTCTGGAATCCTTCCACTCCCTTCATTACGTGAGAAAATGCTGCAGAAGCAAGAGAAAGAGAATATTTTATACGTACTTCTTCAGACAGTAAAAATCGCTATAATGCCTATTTTGATAAATGCCTCCAATACGCTACAAAATCAAATGACAGGAACGCCTGTGAGAAGGCCGTGCAGTTTTGCTTTTGCACTCTGAGCACAGTTCATGAACAATGAAACAACTCTATGCAACCTGATTTCAAAGTAACTGATGTGTGCCAGACTCACCTTGCGCAAGTCCTAGAAGGTAGATGACGTATATGATAAAAAATCTAGACATGTCTCCTGCACACATTTTGTAAATCATATCCACAAAAGGACCAATGGCTCCAAAGCCTCTGCAAGTACAACAAAGACAAGAACATACAGGCAGTCAATATTTCAACATCATAAGATACCTATTTTTATTGCAAATTCACTAAGAGACACCGTAGGTGGTAATATTTGCTATGGCCAACCTTCTTTATCTGTGGTCAAACCATGCAGTGTGACCATTCTTTGTAACGCTACTGAACAGTACTGTACTGTGGTACTGTTTGTTTTACTATACAGTGTGGTTCTAGCTTTTTCACCTGTGGATCAAACCATGCAGTGTGACCATTCTTTGTAACGCTACTGAACAGTACTGTACTGTGGTACTGTTTGTTTTACCATACAGTGTGTTTCTAACTTTTTCATCTGTAGATCAAACCATGCAGTGTGTGACCATTCTTTGCATGCTATATCAGCAGTCCTTCACATACCTACAGAAAAACAGGAGATAACACCACGCCATTGGAGCAGCCAGGATCAGAAATACGGTTTCGACCTTTTCCGCTCCTAAATACCGACACGGCAGGGCTACAATGACCAACACACAGGAAACTAGAAATATCGCTTTGCCAGGGGCATCGTGCTGTCAACGAAAATCACAAGCAAACACAGTAATTCAAATGCCTGACAGTTCTACACATAAGCTTTGTAGTATTTTTTGGACCAGTTTTGTTTGCCGGTCTTCCTTTACTGGGGAAGTGAATGAGGTAAGGGACGGACCATTAGAAAAGTGATGGGGGGGGGGGAATTTTCAGCTTGCACGAATTTTTTTTTCGCTCACTGCTTGTGCAGGAATTTTTTTTTCAGGTGAACCCCTCTGCACGAATTTTTTTTACTAAAATCACAATTGGACCTTCCTTCCGCATGAATTTTTTTTTTACCTCCTTCTTTGCATGAATTTTTTTTTGGCATTTTCCCTTGTATGAATTTGTTTTTGTTTTTTTCCCACCCCACCCCCCCCCCCCATCACTTTTCTAATGGTCCGTCCCAATAGGTCATGCAGTCTCAATAGTAAATAGCGCCAGTAAATAGAGCAGAGGTAAGTCGATGACACGATTTGTTGCACAACTGGAACCTTTAATAGGCCCGAGTTATCACAGGACTAGCTGACACGCACGGGAGCACGAGGACCAAGAGTGAAGGACGCTACTACGCCTGCTTATAACCAGCGTACCGCTGATCGGTACTGGCGTAGGATTTTGTAGAGTCAAAGGTTCCACTGTTAGAGTCGAGTGTTTAACATTCCTCATAGCTTTAAAAATTTTAGGATCAATGTCAGGGTTAGGTGCACAGTTGCCCAGATTCTGACATTGATCCAAATTTTACATCGTACATTCTGTCCCATTCTGTCCGGAGTAGTACTTCCGTTTTGGAATCCTTTGAACTAACTTGAACTTAATTTACCCACTAGCTAAATCAATAGTGAAACGTAAAACTCCATCGCAAAAATAACTAAATTTATAGACAAGCGTACAATAATTCGTTAATAATTAATCAAGTTGTAGATATACTATCTTACCAGTGAACCTAACTGGGCGTAGATTCCTTGAGTTAATAAGACATCTTTGATTTCTAACACCACATAAATTAATGCACCAAGGACCGTAAAACCCTCTGCTACCAGGCGAAACTGAAACAGGATAAAATAGAGCGAAGAAGATGGTATAAAGTCACTTATGGTCAGAAATGACACGCCCCAATCTTTAACAAAACACTTCATGTTTGGAGGAGTGATTTGGGAATTCCATATCACTTCATATAGGAGAGATATTAGAGTGTTTTGGTGAGATAAGAACAGTCAAGACACATAGTGGTGTCTAATATGAGGAATATGAATCTCATCAATGTGCATTTAAATAGAATTAGTAGTAGTGCTGGTTGATAAAGTAGATATTCTCCTTACTCGGTCATGTCCATTCTCTATCCTCAAGAAATCCCGATGTCGAGGACGCAAATAAATAGAGAGACTAAAAAACAATAAATAAACCAAAGCAAACAGGAGACGTCTGTAAAATTTTCCCTGCAAATACCAAAATAAAAGCTATGTTAGAAAGGCCAGTATTGAGAGTAATAGGTGCTGCGGCTGAATCCCTTACGTACAATACAGATTTTCATAAAGTTTCTTATTATATCTCTCAGTTAGTACGCGCCGTGATTGGTGAATTTAGCGGGCCGTACTTCACTGTACAGCCCGCTAAATTCAAAAGTTTGTTTTGAGATATAATACTATATTACAAAACTCGTTTTCTAGGTCCGTGCTGTAAGTTACGGATCCTCGTTTTTTCCGCTTGGATTTATGGCCCGCGCGCTTCACGATTGGGCCATAAATTGGCGAGGAAAAAACTCGGTCTGTAACTTAAAGCACGGACCTCGAACTCGGTTAGTAAGAGTTATTTACCAAGTAAACGTAATGCCTTTGTTAAAGAAAGCAGCTGACGATTTCAGGGATAGCCAAT
Organism: Ricordea florida; assembly: GCA_949710005.1. Lineage (NCBI taxonomy): Eukaryota > Metazoa > Cnidaria > Anthozoa > Corallimorpharia > Ricordeidae > Ricordea > Ricordea florida. The sequence goes on from OX453285.1 coordinate 23,799,660, forward strand.
TGGGAACTTGGAATTACACTTTTAAACAGGAGGGGGAGATACCGAAACGTGGTGTGAAAAAAAAGCAAAACGCATGTTCGCTTTGTGTGCCTATGTTTTCGTGCCTTATAGAAGTTAACAGGAAAGAGTCCCATGATCTTGGCGATCACACGATCACGTGACATTTCCTTACCCTCGCAAATGATTTCCACTTCTCCTCGAGAAGTCGATACATAATACCGCTGTTCAGCATGTCAAGGTGATCGTTCGTCTTTCCTTTCAGCGTGATCAATAGAGCGGAATCTTCATCTGCACGAGAAAAGGACGAGCCGAAATAAACAAGTTCCCAAACATGTGACTATCACGTGCAAGCACGTGATTATCACTCCTATGTAGAATCACGTGCTTTTAATGGTCACTTTTTAAACACGAGATTAATAAATGTTGGTCACATGTTTCCAAACCAAACAATTTAGCTGGCCCGTATGTAGCGCGATATTTGTGATCTCTATGAGAGGAAAGACCTATTACGTCATGAATATCATTGGCTAATAATAGGCGCTGTTATATACCATGGTATTTCATCACAGCCTATGCGCTGAAATAGAACCTCTCTTGCTATTGGCTATATCGCTCTATGACGTGTCATGGTGACAGCTATCACGGAGGTATCACCCATCTCACTGCACCCGTCCACGCATGAATTAACGACATTATCACGTGCTAGTCAGCCTTTCGCGACAGGTTTGAGACATACCTGATTTGCCATTTTTGTTAACAGAGTCCAACCCGTCCAAAGGATAACCTGAACACATCACCTGACCATAAGACCAGTATTGCTAAAGAAAAGAACGAAACAGAAGGTCAGTTAGGGACATACTGGATAGTTTTGAACTGCTTTTTTAGGGGAGCAGGGTTGGCGCAGTTTTGAGCTGAGAGCGCTCGCCTTCCACCAATGTGGCCCGGGGTCGATTCCCGGCCCCAGCATCATATGCGGGCTGAGTTTTTTGGTTCTCTTCTCTGCTCAGAGAGGTTTTTCTCCGGGTACTCCGGTTTTCCCCTCCCCGCAATAACGAACATTTGATTTGCTTAGATTTAATTTAACATGCCGGATTTGATTTGATTTGACTTCATTTGTCCTTTACAGTGTCCCCAATTAGTACGTCAGTTCTACATACAGTTGACACTCAAATAAAGTTCATTATTATTATTATCATTATTACATATTTTGTTTGATTGTTAATAGCAGTTATGGCGTTTCCCCATAAAGTGTTACTCTCCATTGCAAGCTATAACTACTGAACAGTGTTGTCAAGGGATACAATACTATTTAGAGCGGTTTCTAATTTATTCCCATAAAAAAATGAAAACGATCGTTCTGACCAGTCTCAACAGATGCTCACACAGTCAAACGAACCAATCCGGGCCGGGCTGTTCGAAGCAGGGTTAAGGTAAGTTAGGTAACCCAGGGTTAGTGCGAAATTTAAATGCAGATAAGAGAGCTTAAAAACTGCACATTCAGAATAATTCTTTTTGAATACAATTTGATGATCGTATGCTCTGAAAAAAATAGAGAAAGTTATCGGAGAAAATGCTTTTTAACAAGAGGAAAAAAACACGGGTTAAAATTTAACCCTGGATTAGCGCTAATCGGCCTTCGAACAACCGACCCCCGAACTCAAAGTAGTTACGTGTACGTCAGCACCAGGCGGCGGAATACGCGCGGGCGATCTCGCCACTAGTTTTAGTTTCAGCCTTGGCTGGTTTAGAAATTGGTGCAAAATGTCTTAGCCAATCAGTTACCGTACTGATGCAAAATCAAAGCAATGGCGAAATTTCTTTTAACATTGAAGTGAAAACCATTCTATTTTCCAAACTATTTAGTCTTATTCAGAACCATACTTAGTTTGTGGGTACTGAAAACAATACAGTGTTAACGCTTCGATTAATTAGTTGAGCGCGGCAATAGACCACTTTCATAAATGGCGACCGACTTATTATTCTTTTGTTTTCATGGTAATGAGCCTTACTGGCCTCGCTAGGATGTGCACAATTCAATAGACTTTTTGTTCCAAAATGAGGTCAGTGGGTTTAATTAACATACATACAAAAGAATAATAAATCGGCCGCCATTAATGAAAGTGGTCTATATTCTGCGTGGAAAGTTCGTACCGTGCTTTGAACCTCAAGGATTTCATGGAACATTTCCTTCCGTCCAAGTTTAGCAGCCAAAGTTAACGCAGTGAGACCCATGTTATTTCTCACGAAAGGATCTCCACGGATCTTGTGTTTTCTCATCATGGCGTGTAGAAACATGTCCTGCAGCAACAGAATTCATAAAAAAAATGTAACACTCTAGTATAGTTCGTAAATGCTGCAAACAAGGCTGCGATTATTCTCAGATTTATTCTCAGAAGTATCTTCGAGACAAAATTTTGGGTTGCCCCATCGTGATCAATGGAAACGTTTTAAGAATTCTTGGCTGTCTTTGCTAAGCTTCTGGAAAGCATCTACGTGTGCATTCGTTAACTGTAACTGGACTCTCTCTAAGGCAGTCATTTCTCTAAGATGGACACCTAATGTTGGTCACTCAGCTGCTATATTTCAGTCATTTTACTGTAACTGAACTCTCTCTAAGACAGACATCTCTCTAAGATGGACACCTAATGTTGGTCACTCAGCTGTTATATTTCAGTCATTTTACTGTAACTGGACTCTCTCTAAGACAGACACCTCTCTAAGATGGACACCTAATGTTGGTCCCTCAGCTGCTATATCTCAGTCATTTTACTGTAACTGAACTCTCTCTAAGACAGACACCTCTCTAAGATGGACACCTAATGTCGGTCTCTCAACTATCGTTGTCCAGTCGTATTACTGGAATTTGAAGCACCCGTTGCAGAGAAATATGGGATGGAGACTTCTCTATATGCTAAGCAATGATCGCGTAAAGTACTCTGGAATACGTACGATTTTGTTGTGTATAACACACAGGTGTAGCACAGTGTTGCCAAATGTGTCCTTTTTGTTGGGGTCTGCACCACGCCTTATTAGGTAGTCATAAATTTCTGGGTTATCAAAACAGACCGCGAAGGCTGCCTGGTACTCTCCGTAATATGCATAACCTGAAAGTAACAGCAAGCAACGATTAAAAGGACTTAGTTCTCACTTAAACTTTTGACCTACGTTACATAGCTGAATACGATGTAACTAATAATGGGAGGGCACTAAACCACACTGCACCGTTGTGCAGTTTCTTCATTGTGCAGTGTGGTTCTAACTTTTTCATCTGTGGATCAAACCATGCAGTGTTACCATTCTTTGTAAAGCTACTGAACATTACTGTACCGTGGTACTGTTTGTTTTACTATACAGTGTTGTTCTAACTTTTTCATCTGTGGATCAAACCATGCAGTGTGACCATTCTTTGGAAAGCTACTGAACAATACTGTACTGTCAGTGGTACTGTTTGTTTTTCAATTCAGTGTAGTTCGAATTTTTTTTTCATCTATACAGTGAGACCAATCTTTGTTAAGCAACTGAACAGTACGATACTGTCAAGCTAAGTAGCAAGTCAGGTTTCTACATTGTTTTTAACTAACCATTATAATCCGTTTCTTTTTTCATTTTTTCACTGCAGTCGTTCGGCATGAAAAATCTTCCTCGTGCGCGTGCGTGAACATCTGCGCCGCATTTACCAATCAGAAGCTTGAGTGACTCAAGGTCTCCATTTACTATGGCGATGTGCGCACATGTCTCTCCTAAATAAAGGAAAATGGATAACTTAGTATGAGGGGGACGTAACGGTTTGCGATTTTGTGGTATTGTGTTAGTTTTGGTGCGGTGTGGCGGTAATTTTTACTTGAAAATACGGTATTGTGGTATTGCAAGACTAAGCGGCGTCGATATTTTACTTTTAGAGTTATTTTACTCACCGTAGAACTCTTGTCCTTCATACTGGTCCAGAGCCATAGCGGGATATTCTTCTAACAAAGCGCGCGCCATCTCTGTGAACAGCTGATTATTGTTCAAATAGCACAAGTGTAAAACTGTTTCCCCCAGGGTACCTCGGTGGTCTAAGGACCAGCAGGCCTTGCGACCGTGACATGAATCATCAACATGCACAGCGTGATTGTCCTCAGACTGTCGGGTAAATAGGAAGTTGGAAATGTGGCGTAAGTGTCGATAATGACAAAAGGTAGGCATAAGAACGAAGAACACAGAAGGAAATGATGTGGGCTGTAGGCAATAAACGAAAAAGGGGAACGGAGGATAAAAAAAGACAAGGATGAGTCTCAAAACTTATTACATTTATTGTGACCATGACACAAAACTGCAGGACCGGGTTGTTCGAAGCAGGGTTAAGGTAACCCAGGGTTAGTGCGAAATTAAATGCAGATATGAGAGCCTAAAAAACACATTACGTATTATTCTTTTTGAATACAATTTGATGATCGTATGCTCTGAAAAAAACGGAGAAAGTTATCGGAGAAAATCCTTTTTAACAAGAAACACGGCTTAAAATTCAACCCTGCATAAGCGCTAATCGGCCTTCGAACAACCGGCCCCTGAGTACTTGCAATTGTCTAAGGAGAGGAGCAAGGTACAACTAAACAGACAGTGGCAATAGTGCCCAGTTTGGATTTGGAATCATTTCAGGTTAGCGTTCTGGACAAGGCTACTTGAACGTAGAATAACATGAAAACGCCAGTGACAACAACAAAAAGGATGATGGACCAACAACAACTACAATACTGTGAAGTACAGTGATAAAAAAAAGAGTGACAAAGGCAGACACTACAAGAATAACGATGGCAACAACTAACAAAACGACAAACAAGAGCACTAACGACTACCATTAATAACATCGTCAACTAAATCAACAAGTACAACATCATAAATGACAATGACAACTGCTGGCAACAAGACGTACAACAACAACGATTACAACAGCAGTACTAGTAACAGCATCAACTGAAGAAATTAACGAAAACAATATAGATAACAATAATGACTTCACCAGTAATGATATCACCTTAAAAAACAATGACAGCAACAATATTAATAACAACAAAGCAACTTGAAACAACACAAACAACAAAATGAACTCAACAGCATTAATAACAGCACCAACTAAAGCGACAATAACCACAACAACAACAATATAAACGAATATAAAACCAGTGTAATATAAACAACAAGCAAAACAACAACAAAAACAGTTACTGGAAGAAAATCAACAATTGACTGTAACAAGCATAGCAACAATAAGAACAATAGCAAGAAATGATACAACAACGTTTTCTTACATGTGTTTGTCTTTCACTTTCCCATCCCTTGACATCCTCTGGCGTCAATTCCTTTCCCTTCCCACGTGCGTATAAATAAGGCAAAAGAAGTTCATCTTCTCTCAGAGCTTTCAGTAAACCGGATTTTCCAGTTTTTCGATAGATTTCAACCAGTTGTGCTTTACTGTCTTGACCTTTTAGATCCACAAAGGAGTACAATTTGTTCTCAGCCTTTCCTCGTGTCTGGCGCTTCCATGCGTCATCCAGGTCCCTCCCGGAGGCTTTCCCAATGCCAAAGAACTTATACAGACAGCTGCCCATGCTCGCTTATACTACGGTCCTCATCTGTGGCCAAAAAGGAAATTTGAGCGTTATTCTCCGAGGATTGATGTCAATAGTAAATGCAGGCGTCTCATACTATTTATCAGTAATCTGTACTAACCGTGCTTAATAATGGTAATTGAACTGAGTGGAGTGCAATTTGGTCTGAAATCATACGCGTGATTTCAAATATCGAACGAGCGCGTAGCACGAGTTCGATTTGAAATCACAAGTATGATTTCAGACCAAAATTGCACTCCACTCAGTTCAACTACCACTTTATTACGCTCATTTTGAAATCACAGTTTTTTGTCAATACCACTTATTTATTTATCCACTTTAGGAAGCCCGCTTTTTGAAAAAGAGTTACGTTTTAAAAATGATGCGATTTAGAGCAAAAAAATGGTGCAATTTGTGAATAAATCACACCGCTATGGGCCAATCAAATTGCAAGGATAACCGGTGATTTCAAAATGGATGTAATCGAACGTGTTATTGCACTGTAATTTTGTTCATATCAGCCTAGTAGGGACCGGACATAGAATGGTCAATCCGGAACCAAGCTCTCACGCTCAAAATTTCCATGAACCATCCTCCAAAAATCAAGCTTTGTAAATTCGAGATTTCCACCACCTACATTTGCAAAGTCGAAATTCTGATACCCAGATAGACCAAGGTTGCGTTCCTTTGATATGATCCAGATCTGGATTTGTGATTCGAGATCACTCAAATCACGGCACATCAAAGAAACCGATGAATCCTTGTTAAGAGTGGATTCATCGGTTCCTTTGATCCGCCATGATTCGTGTGATCTCGGATCCTAAATCGAAATCCGAATCATATCAAAGAAACGCAACCTTCGTCTAAACACGGACCTTTCTGAGCGGTTAATCAATTTCGCATTGATCAAGCCTCAAATTCTATACACTAGCATGCAATGAAGTATATCACACTAAGTAATAAGACTTGGTAGTTTGATCTTGGGAGTGAAGGGTAAAGGATTGCTAATCCCTTACTCTTTCGAAATGCGATTTTTGTTAGTTCAATACTGTTTTACCTCTTTACTGCCCTTATAATCTCGTTTGCTAAATCTACCGTTGTCTTGGGTTAGAGACTTCAGGGATTTCGAATTTTGACGGTGGAGTATTTTTTTCCAAGGGCGCTTTCACATGCGCTGGAATTTGAGAGTACATTAGCGCCAGTGAATGATATTGTTTACTACACGCACGCATAAACTACCGAATTATCAATTAACTAATCTTGAATTTGAATATCGATGTATAACTAGTGATTATCTGGCTCGACAAGCGTGAATGTCATATCAGGTGGGTAACGGATTTTTCTATGAAAATATCCATCTCACCGAAACGTTCACCATTGACCGAAACAAAGACGGTATCATTTTTAAACACATTAATACTACACAACGATCGGCGACCGGTATATTATGTCTGTTTATTGATGACAGTTATAATGGAATGAGAAACTCCGAACAGTTTTTGAATCCTTATATTACTTCAGTTCAAATCGACATCGATGGAATTCCCACTCGATTATATTCCAAAGGACTGATCCCAACCGATTTTTGGAATAGTATTAAACAAAGGTTTGATGTTGGTAGTATCGGGGAGTCTGACTTTTATGATGATAAATTTGCTTATGGATTGATGTGAGATCTCAATACAATAATAACATTCATGGATCACTGATGATACGCGCGACGGGGTTAGACTTTTAAAAAATCAAATGCTACTGGTGAGATGCTACTGCGGAGCAAGGCTGGCGCAGTGGTGAGAGCGCTCGCCTTCCACCAACGTGGCACGGGTTCGATTCCCGGCCCCGGTGTCATATGTGGGCTGAGTTTGTTGGTTCTCTACTCTGCTCCAAGAGGTTTTTCTCAGGGTACTCCGGTTTTCCTCTCTCCACAAAAAGCAACATTTGATTTGATTTGATTATTTGTGCTTCACAGTGTCCCCAATTAGTACGTCAGTGCTAGATAAAGTTGACACTCAAATAAAATTCATTATTATTATTATTATTATTACTGGTCAGGGCAAAATAACCTGCCATATGTTTCCTGTAGCTGCTGCAATGATGGAAAGTCGGGGTGAAGCATTACAGTTAATAAAATATTGACTATTTGTTGGTAATCTGCTAAGAGTTTTACTGGCATTTTTTGCTAGAATTCTGCTAGGATTTTGTTGAAATTCTGCTAGTTTTTGTTTGGAGTCACTTGTTTTGTTAGGAGTTTGCTAGAAATTTCGATAGTTGGTTGGTCCGAGGCAAAATTAGAGTCAGTCGGCTGGATTCGGATTTTGATTGTCGATTTTTTTTGGATAGCACCAGAACAGCCAACAATTATCGAGTGCATCATTGCCGAACTAATCTCAAAAAAATTCACAATTCTTTACCAAGGACCAAAGATCTGGAATTCCCTTCCTCTTACAATCACTTCTATGTCAAGTTTTCGTAACCTTAAGAAAAAACTGCTAGAGTTGAATTGGCAAAGCCGCACACTTATAGCATTATTTATGTAAACATTTTGTTATGTCCGAGGTAGCCTCAAATAAGCCTTGTGATTTCTAGAGGTCACCTTGCCATACATTAAAGCAAATTTTAATTGATAATGTATTAAGAAAAGAGGCAAAAATAAATGATGATGATGATGATTTTGATCGGGATTTTGTCTGATTTGGTTGATTTTTGATCTGATTTTTGGCTGATCGGTCTGATTTTGTTGGATTTTCTCGGATTTTGCCTGATTTACCTTGGATTTAAGCCAGAAATTGTCCCATAACCCGCATTTCACTACTGTAGATACGTATTCCCTACCCTCCGTCCCCACCCCCTTTAAAGAGTTTTGACCAGTTTTTGTTCCCGTGTTTCCTAAAACAGAAGTCATGTTCCCTTGTTTTCATACGATATTTTACCTTTGTTCCCTTGTTCCCAAAACCCCTGGGAGACCCTCGATAAAAACTTTAGAAGACGAAAGAGCAATTTATGCATGCTTATAGTCTCGCACGGGTTTTAGTTCCAATACCAAAAACAACTTCAACTGATGTTAAGTCACTTTTAAAACTGGTTGTCCCAATATCTAATAGAATTTCCGCACAAAACTTTTGCAAGAATAAAGCAAGCGCCCTGCAGCTGCAAAATACATGACATACATGACATACATAAACAACATATTCTTCTATCAAGATTATCGAGGCCGCATCGCGGAGTAGATCGACACAAAACAATTATGTCAGATCCTAGAATCAATTGTCCAATTTGTTTTGTCAAACTTTGTTCAAGCTCAATCGAAGAGAAATACCTGTATGGTTTACTGAAAGAAAGCGGAGAGTTGAATTTGCATCGAGTGAGTTCCGTTTGACCCGCGTGACCCGAGGGCCGCTACAAATTTCTTTACGAACGTTCGAGATTTCTGTATGTTATAATACATGGAGTCTGAATTAAGGTTTACTTAGTCTGTGCCATTCAATCTTCCTTTCAATGATTTCCGAATGACTCTCTGGAATACAATTTTACAAATATTGGAATCATAAATGTCACTTACATTATATGCGATATTTTGTACTTGTAAAATGTGCGATGTTGTAAACGGGTTCAAAAGTTTGAATTCTTGCTAGACGACTAGGAATTTTACCATTGCGAGTACGGCTGCGTTTTTGCTCCTGGTCGATCGTTAAAAGCTTGTCGACAACGATAAATCACTAGGTAAGTTAAAATCTCTAACAGAGCCTAACGGAGCAGAACATTGCGTTAAATGTGCTATTAACTGAAAGCACTTACGGTTTCACGAAGGAGTCCACAAGTTCATAGACGTGGAAATACTGCTATTATTGACTGGATCCCTAGTCTTTTTCATGGTCTTAGCATTTGATAAGCGATCGAACTTCAACTTCCTCAGCTCCTTGTACATTCAGTTCCTTGTGGCTGCCATGTTACTACGTAAACAAATGCAAATACCAACTCTGCTTGCGAATGAATTAGTAAAGAGTCTAAACACTTAACGGCGAATTTACATTTTTAAACAATGAGAAAAGACGTCAATTGCTACTGAACAATATGGTGAATAGATCAGGTGGAATTGAACTGTGCTATGTTCTTGCTAACTGTTGATATTCTTCCTTGTCTTAAAACCACCACAAAACTGAAAGATTTTACTCTGTATATGAGGGGGGGGGGGGTTACTCTATATGAGGGGGTAGGGCGGGGTAAAGAGTCGGTGTGGGGTGGAAACACGGCTTGGTAGGGTCATTGCTGCAAATTAAAAAAAAAATGTGCCGAAAATTTGAAATGGTTTCTGCAAATTAAAAACTAGTAGTTGCCGTAAATATAAAAAGACGATGGGAGTTGAGTGTTTAGCAAAGCTTTTCAAGTGGAAGTAACTTTTTGAGTTCGCATTCAAAATGACTGATCGTCCATGTAATATAAAGCTAAAAACTTTTAAAACATTTAAAAACGTTTAGACGAACTTAGAAGCTCCTTGTAGTCCGAAAGAAATCATTTGACACTGACATAGAAGGTTACGTGACCACATGTGATTGCACTATGTACACAGACACCAGCGACAAAACAGTGATCGCTACACGAAGATATTTACAATGATTTTGTTCCGTGCATTTTACATAAAGCAACATCGTTATGGAATAAGGAATTCTACAGTTACAAATCTTTTTAGTTTATCAATATTTTGGACATTTTTGACTGAATATGGCCATCCTGAAGCTTTGTGGTACGATCTGAAGCTAGGGAGCGCTCAGCTGGGAGCTTGGATTCTGGACTATGCACAGGCAGCGCAGCTCAGCTGTTATCTCGCCGTCAAGATCGCGATGCGACCTTTCACCGCAAATGGTCTTTGAGTTGTTCGAGTTTGTTGGTGTTTTAAGAGTTCGACCGAAGATCTCTTCCCAGCAGCTAAGAGGTATAGCGTTTGCCATTTTGATTAAACCAGCAAAAGACGTTTAATGCAGGTATCATGGAAAACGATTAGTGTAAGTGAATTCGAAGGGAACCAAATTTTTTGGAGTGCAATTTAGAATGGATAAGCACTCGTAAGTTTTTCAAACACAGCAAATTGCACTTGCCCTACAAGCAAAAATTTACTTGTGTTCCAAATTGCACTCGAAATCATTTAATGTTGATTGCCTCTACAAACAAACTTTCGGTTGTTTGCATTGGTAAGATTATACCTCACTCACTGATTGTGTAAATAACAAACATGCTCTTCTAATTAACATCATACTCTTTCATGTCTGTTTTATTCATTTCATTTCTTTTAGTTTCGTTTCCTTTTACCAAGTATAATTAGCCTATTTTATCAATAAAGTTTTCAGTAAGAAGGCTGTACTTATGTTTCAAAACTCTTGCAATTTCCAGGTGACATCAAGAGATTTCCATCAATTCAACAGGCTGTCTGGCATGAAAGTGAAGATGACAATTTGTTGGCTCTTTTGTGCAGCAATGGTGAGGCAATTAACCAATTTAGATAAGTTCAACAGCTTAAAGAAGGTTTTCTTTGCTTAAAGTTCTCTCTTTGTCTACTGCAATGTATTTGTTTGTTTAAACAGGTTCACTATTATTAAGGGCAGAAGACCGAGGAAGGCCTGCCGTAGTGAAACAGGTGTCTTGGTTTCAGGTTTGTATTTTTTTATACAGGATTCATAATCCAAATAGACAAGTAGTTTGTTCTGCATGATTGGTCAAAAAGTGTCACAGGACTCAATACTGTTATGGTCAGTAGCTTTACAAAGAATGGTCACACTGCATGGTTTGATCCATAGATGAAAAAGTTAGAACCACACTGTGTAGTAAAACAAACAGTACCACAATACAGTACCGCTCAGTAGTTTTCTAAAGAATGGCCACACTGCATGGTTTGATCCATAGATGAAAAAGTTAGAACCACACTGTATAGTAAAACAAAACAGTACCACAGTACTGTTCAATAGCTTTACAAAGAATTGTCATACTGCATGGTTTGATCCACAGATGAAAATGGTAGGACAACACTGTATAGTAAAACAAACCACAGAACAGTACTGTTCAGTAGCTTTACAAAGAATGGTCACACTGCATGGTTTGATCCACAGATGAAAATGGTAGGACAACACTGTACAGTAAAACAAACAGTACCACAGAACGGTACTGTTTAGTAGCTTTCTGAAGAATGATTACCTTGCATGGTTTAATCCACAGAATTAGGGAAGTAAAGATAACTGCTACTTAGATGCTAAATTGCAATCTGTAGACACAACGTTCTGTTGGGTTATTTTTGATTAACGTCAGAATCCTTCCAAGGCAATAAGGACGATAGCTTTGGATCCATCTGGCTCATGGCTGCTCTGTGGATGTTTAGACTCCTCTCTTTATCTTGTACCAGTTAGCGGATTAGTCAGGGTGAGAAATGAAATAATATATGGTAATAATCAAAATACAGTGTAATAATAGAAATAATAATGATAGTAATGATAATAATAATAAAAATAATAACAATAATAACAATAGTACCAGTTGTTATTGGTGCACTTGGCGTCACTAAGAGAGGGTTGGAAAAACATGTCGGCAATATCAACGACCTCCAAAAGATTACACCCCTGGGAACAGCTCACATCCTGAAGAAGGTTCTGTCAATTAAGTGAACTAAGATCCATGGTTTGGACCCAACTATGCTTCAAATTCTAAGCAAACAATAATAATAATGTGAGCTGAGTTTAACCATTTAATATCATATCATACCATATGATATATCCTACTGTATGATATATATCATATTATCATAAATTATTAGATATCATCATGATATCATACATGTTATGGTTTAAATTTTTTTTGGTTTTATTTCTTTTGAACCAGTTTAAATTTTTCAAACTACTGGTAGCTTAAAATTTCCAAACTAGCTAAAAATTCTTAAAGTGGGTTGTTTTTAATAGTTGAATCCCAGTGCTCAATTATATTTGTGAAATTCTGGTAAGATTGTTGTATATTGTTTTCTCTGATGCTACGAAAGACTATTCTGTGTTAAAGCATTGATAATTTAGTATTATTAATGGTAATGCATAGGCATTTAGTACAGTGATTTTTCCAACTACATCCAAAAAATGGAAAAGCCTTTTTTTAGACAGTTGATAAAATTTTAACCTAGTTTGAAAAATTTCAACTGGTTTTAAAAATTCAAACTAGTTTAAAAAAAAATTAATTCAAACCAAAAGAAAATTTTAAACCATAACTTATATATCATATCATAGAGTGTATGTGTTGTGGTTCAATTTTTTCCTTGATTTAAACTCTTCATCAATAGAGGTATTGGAAGGTAGGTGCCTCAAAAGGTAGCAAATGAGGAGAGGGGTAATCTCTCAACAAGGAGGTTTCCATGGCAACTCAGGCACAGTGGCACCTGTCACACAGCACTGAGGAGGCAGTGAGTGGAAATATACTTACCATGGAATACTTACCAACGAGAGGAGGGAGGGCCAAACGACCGCCGAGCAAAGACAAAGCAGGCAAAGCAGGCAAAGCAGGCAAAACATGTTTATGGCACTGCAACTCCCCACATACAGTATGGACTGGTGGTAAACGCTGACCCGAATTGCCTTGATTTTAACCTTGCCTAAATTTTGTTTAGCCATGTTTAAATTTTATTTTGCTTTGTCCTTTGGTATGGTTATTTTTTCAGTAGGCGGTTGATAACATTCAAAATGAACTGACAAAATTGTTTATTTTGAAAGGACTTGTTCTTTATATTTACAAAATAATGAGGATAACGTGCACGCTAGCCCAGGCTAGCCAGCCTAGCCTACCATGCATAACAATAATACGTGATAATAAGTTTGAAACAAAGGAAAGTAGAATTTAAACCAAGAATAAAATTGAACCACAACATATCAATCATCATATCATAGTTTTTTATGTAGACTACAATGAAATACCAGGTTAGCTTTCTCACTTTTGAAGTGTTTTGTAATAATACATCTTAATATTATTATGCAGGATTGTCAGGAATGTTCTTCGTGTCACTGGTCCACTGAAGATATCACACTGATTCAAAAAAATGATAGACGAGGTGAGCACAGCATTGGTACCAGTTATTCATGCATATGCTGATTGCCGAGGTTCTGGTATTTTCTGGTCTGGACACACTGTTTGCATTGTTCTTTTTAGGATATTGTTCATTCCTTGGGTTGTGAACCAATAAGATCAGATCTTTCTCTCAATATAATCTTTTAATATTTCAGGGTTGCTGTCTAGCATTGTATGGTGGCACACAGTTGATGGCTTGCACATCTGTATTGTGGGCTCTGAGGTACTATACTGTACTCTTTTACTTCTGTACTGTACTGTGTTATACTGTACTGTAGTACTGTACTGTACTATGTTATACGATTTTGTACTGTACTGTACTGTACTGTGTTATACTGTACTGTAGTACTGTTCTGTACTGTGTTATACGATTCTGTACTGTACTGTTCTGTGCTGCATTGTACTTTGCTGTGCTGCACTATTCTGTGCTGTGCTGCACTGTTCTGTGCTATTCTGTATTATGCTGCACTTTACTGTGCTGTGTTATACTGTACTGTGCTGATCTGTACTTTTCAGTGCTAACTGCCATATTATACTTTGGTGTACTATAATGTGTTGTACTGTACTGTGCTGTGCTGTACTATACCATACTATACTGTCCTGTACTTCACTTTTCTGTACTGCTATTGTACTGTTTGAGTACTGCAACAGTCACGATTCTACGTCAGAGTCTTATATATAGAGGATATTACACAGTGGCGCAAGATATGAATTTTATTTTCAAGTGGTGAAAACAATCTTTTACGAGCAAGCGCAGCAAGCAAGTAAAATGTTGTTTTTAACGTGAGAAAAGAAAATTCATATCTTCAAGCCACCGTGTAATGTTCTTTTTATTATATGGACAAGAAACTAGCAGGAAAATTGTGTAAGGACGCATGCGTACATCCAGGACATTTGGCACATAACTTTTTCATATCTTCACTGAGTGAAAATATGGAAAATATGAGTGTTTTAGTTTCCGGTGAAACACTATTATCCATATAATAAAGCAGATTATGGCTAATCCATGATTGGTTAATAGCATTCACTGATATTGATGATCAATGTAAAAAAAGGCTTATGGTAGAGACAGTATCGCTAATAATCACCTAAGTGTTTTTACTTTCACTGTAGCTTGGGGAAATATCGTTTGTTGATCTAAAGCTCAAGAGAGTTGTAGCAGCAGTTGATGTTAAGGAGAGCATCACATCATTAGAGCTTGTTCAGGATAAATTACATGAGACAACAGCATTGCTGGTATGTGCTATATGTTACTTTAATCATAAGGTTAATCCTGGTCCATGATTTAATGATGTAATTAGTGTTGCATGTGCACATGTAATTCACAGTAACGTACACGTGCATTTGCAATGTACCATAGATTGGCACATCAAGTTGTTAATTAGGACTTTGACATTTTGGAATAAAGTAATCACTTCATCGAGAGCACCACGCTATCAACATAAGAGACTGTTCATTATTTAACTGGGGGAGAGGGCTGGGTGAGAAATTGTCCAAAACTTAAATTTTCTTGAAGTACCCCTCTTCTGAAAATCTGAGTATTTGGAGGCCTCAGATCCAAGCATGAGTTTCGATGCCCCCTCCCCCTTCATTACACCTGAAAACTGTTACTCTATACATGATGTGCAAGGAGATAGCTCAATACAGTACGCATCTTTCTCTTACAATCATACCCGACTGCATTTTTTCATACAAATACTTCCCCTCCCTCTTTGGACACTTGTTGCTGTGGATGTTGGTCATTGTTCCAGGTTTTGTCAGTGATGATGTCCTAGTTCACCTTTAGGGACCCCATCTTTGTACCAGGAGTGGGGAGGGGGGATGAAAGCTCCCGTTCTCTTCCAAAGATTCTAAAAGTCAATATAATCTCACCCATGCCAACACATTTTGTCTATTATGGTACCTGTTGCTGAGGGAGGAAAAACTGGTACACCTGGTGATTCGCAATCTTTTGGTAAAGACGACTATTACATATTTCACTATCTTGACCTTTCTAGACCTTCGCGCTTTACAAAAATTTCAAGTCCTCTCCCTTGAATCTGTAACAAAATTGAAGGAACCCTCCCTTTTTGCTTTAAATTAAAGTTTTTGCCCCCCCCCTCCCACCTTTTCTGACCCAGCCCCCTCCCCCAGTTAAATAATGAACAGTTCCTAAGTACGGTAACAATGATAATGGCAATGGCAATGGCAATGACAATGACTAGGATAATGATGATAGTGAGATTTGACATTATATTTATAGATGTTTTGGTACTACCCATGTAGTTTTCTTCACCCTCCTCTCTCTTATTATTGCTTTTCATGATTGATTTCCTTTAACAGTTTTGTAACATGCTCATGTATTAATTAAAATCACATGTCATCTTTGTCTTGTTTCTTTTTTAGATCAACACTATCTCTTCTGATACTCTTCAAATGCAACTAGAATACAAATCAATACTGAAGGCAAGTTATGAGCAGATGACTGTTAGCTCATCTGTTGCATCAGCCATGGGATATGAGATGGTCGGCAAGGTTGCTATTCCTATGGAGAGTGTTTTTCTGGGTATAGGAAATCTTCAGGACAAGATAAAACCCATGCCTGTCATGGTATGTATTAACCTGTTCACTAATAGTATTTTAGAAAACAGTCCTAAGAAAATACGCGCACTGATTGGTTAGAATTCATGTTTCTATAACTCAATAGAAACACGGAACTAGCACGAGCTGTTGACGTAATGATGACGTGACCAAAGAGAATTTTCATTTTGGTCATCAAAATTAACAAGTTGTTTTCCTTTTTTTCGTTGGGGTGTTTTCTAAAAGAAATAGAAAACACGTTCTTCGTGTTTCTATTGAGTTATAGAAACACTCGTGAAAGTTTGGGAGAACTCAAAAAAGCTGTAGAAACACTCGCCTGCAGCTCGTGTTCGCACAGCATTTCTCATTCTCCCAAACTTCCACTCGTGTTTCTATAACTCGAAAGAAACACGGTACATGTTTTCTATTTCTTAATTAATACCCCAGTAAGTAAAAGATAGTCACAGTTATGTGAGCAGCGTAAGCAGTTGCAAAGATAAGGCCTTAACAAAATATCCAGGCTTGAACGGAAATCAAACTAACGATCTTTAACTTATAGAATCTTTCCTCCACAGTTCACATATATGAAACTTTCATATTTTCACAATCAATAAGATTACTATTGTCCTAAGTGAGGCCATCTATGACTGGTGGGGCAGCTCTTTTAACCCTTCAGCTCCAATACCAATATTCATTTTCTCCTACTGGTAACTGTTCTCATTTGTAATGGTACTAGTGAGGAGAATTTGTTTAATTATCAATACAACTCTCTTTTGGTGATAATTTTTGTTATATATTCTCATAGCATGAATGGTTGATGAACAGTAAATATCGTAATGAGAAATTGGATGCTGATCACTACTGCAAACTTAAGCTTAAAATTGGGATGAGAGGAAATTAGATCTTCCCCAATTTTTTTCTTTCTGTGCATGTGTACTTTGTATGTTGCACATAATTCTGGTAATTTCTTTCTCATTCAACATTTTAAAATGGTTCTTAGCCAAGCTCTTGTTGCATATGGGGTCAATGATCCAAAAATTGAGACAGATTTTATTGAACTGTTTACATCATATGTAACAGGCATGTAATAACTTGATTCTGAGGTCATTTATGCTATCTTGCTGGCTATACTACTCAAATGTAAGTTCTCTGCTTCTCTGCTTCTCATGAGATGTGTCTCTTTTCTCTTGAGGCAAGTCTTGTTTCTCTCACTACGAGACTTGTTTCTCACAAGAGCCTGTCAAGTGAGAGTTTATCGATTGATACATGAGGATTAAGATATTTAGAAATGACAGAATTTTTGCAATGAATTTGAGTGAAAACAACAACATTCATTGTTCCTTTAATTATTAACAGTCAGCTACAGGGGTTATTCAGTTCTCTGTGCAATATGCCAGGAATCAAGTGTTTATTGGAGCACACAACAGGAAAAGTGATATTTTAGAGGTAACTGAGTTGCAATATACAGTACTTAAACCTCGATTATCCAGACCTCAATTGTCTAGACTTATCAATTATCTGTTTCTCTGGTCCTGTTTTGTCGTAAGATGTGGCATTGGTCAGGCAAAACCTTTCTTAGCACTCTTAAGTTGGGGGATCATTAATTAAAGCTTTTAAATATCAACTGGTTGGTTAGACAAGTTTAAAAATCATCACCCCACAACACCTCTATATTCTAGTATGCAGGGTTTTCAAAACAAGCCGGCGGCCGCCGGAGTTCCGCCAGCTACTTGAAATTATATCGCCGGTTACTCTGGTCACAGCAATCAGCTCGAGGCTCCGGCCCCAACATTGACACAGCCGCCTACTTTTCCAGTTGCTGACGTCTACTTCAAAACATTTTGAAAACCCTGAGTATGGTCTGTTCACTATTACAGTCTGTTTCCTTTATCTCCGTTTTTTGACATTTCTTTCTTATCAATATTTATAGGTTCAATTATCTGGACTCTCAATCGTACAAACGTTTTACACAAGGCCCAATGAGTCCAGATAAACCAGGTTCAACTGCATATAGGTGGTTGTTTACAACTAGCTGATCAAACATTAAACATAAATTAGGGTTGTATTGTAGCTAAGATGTATTGATCAGATCATGTTTTTTAACGGAGGTAAAATGTTTCAATTTTTTCTCTCTACTAACCCCTTAAAACATATTTAAAACCCTTCTTAGGGTTCCATTATTTACCTATAACTTACTGTATGTTGCTTGGAGGATAAGTAGTTTCTTTGGTGGTCATCAGAGCTATATTTATCCATAAAGATGAATAATTCTTTATAAAATTATTATTCAAAATAACTATGATTATTTATACTAATGAATAATTATCACATACAGTACTTTACCTAACTCTAAAGGTCATATGGAGCAATTATAAAAAAAAAAAAAAAACTTAAAACTTAGGTGTATGTGGTTAAAAATATAATATATATACAAATTTTGTTTTCCTTAAGTATTATCACATACAGTAGTGTCATTTTTAGGTCTTCAATTGATTATTTTCTGTATTAAGAATAGTATTCAAATAAGAATAAAAAACTTCTTCAGAAATATGGTATAATTGACTTGACAGTAAAGACATGATTAATAGATCAGCTTATTTGGTGATAAATATTTATTTTTAATTGATTCTCAAGGTCTACGACATTGATGTGGAGAACTTACCGATGTTTGTATACCAACTGCCACCAGGAACATCAACTGTTTTATTAACCAACCGAGTGATATTTACTGTAGTACAGCAGGAACATGAAAATGAGGTATTTCCAGCAGACAACATTAATATCAAATACTATATAATTGTAAACAATAATCAAAGGCTCCTTCGAGCTACCTCATGGTATGTGGTAATTATTCCATGAAGTGCTGTCCTTTCCCCAGACCATAAAGCGTTCATTCCGAATAGTTCGTTTTGTGCACTCTTGCTACGACTGATCGATTACTCGTCGTCCAAATTGGAGACATTGTCATTTTTAAGACTTTGAAACCCATTTCTTTCCCCTCAAGCATTCTTGAACACATTTCCTGTTTGTTCGGGAGATCTTCAAAAGTGTATTATGATCAAAGATGGAGCAAAAGGAACGAAAACCCGCCTTGACATCTTTGCGTCGGGCTCATCACAACAGTCGCCATATTTTAAACATGTGCTACCGCTTTGTCTCGCCCCCTCCCCCCACATATGTGAACATAAAACAATTGCACAACTTTGTGGAGAAAACTAAACCAAGTAGGGGAGACAGGGGAGAACCTGTTTTAATCACATTTAATGCGGATTTAATGCATAAATTAATTGTCTAACGGGAGTGACAAATCCAACCATTACTATACCTCATGGTATGACATACATACCATGAGGTAAAAATGATCAGAAGAAAAGTGCACATTGCAACCAGGTGGACAATCATATGTAGTTGGTGCTATGTTGGTTTGAAATAATGAATGTAACTTAGAGTTATAATTCACAGACTCAACATTTTGACACTCCTGTCTAGTGTCTTCCTCAGGGGTGATTGGGCAAAGCTGTGAGGCTCTTTTTATAATTCACAGACTCAACATTTTGACACTCCTGTCTAGTGTCTTCTTCAGGGGTGATTGGACAAGGCTGTGAAACTCCTTTAATAATTCACAGACTCAATGTTGTGACACTCCTGTCTAGTGCCTTCTTCAGGGGTGATTGAGCAAGGCTGTGAAGCTCCTTTAATAATTCACAGACTCAATGTTTTAACACTCCTGTCTAGTGTCTTCTTCAGGGGTGATTGGACAAGGCTGTGAAACTCCTTTAATAATTCACAGACTCAACGTTTTGACACTCCTGTCTAGTGTCTTTTTCAGGGGTGATTGAGCAAGGCTGTGAAGCTCCTTTAATGCCCATGATAATTTTATTGCTGAATTACAAAGTGTAAATAAGTGTTGGATAATAAGCTGCCGTCATTGAGATATAATTAATGTGGCATGGGCACTATTGATATGCCCAACTTTATTACTTTGGGAGTGAATGATAACAAAGATGAACATGGTGTAAAGGAAGGGTGAAAACTGTGAAGTTAATTACAGTCAAACCTCGCTATTTCAAAATATCAAGGGAAATGAAAAATAGGCCAAGATAGTGGGGGTTTGAGATAACCGAGGGTAAGTGACTGAAAAAACAATCAAAGGGAAATGAAGGGGTGGCGAATGGTAAATGCAAGACTTTATGAGACGGCAAGACTAGCTTTTGTTTGTGAGCCTGAGACATTTTGACTTTTTAGATTACGAGACTGAGACTTCAAAGTGTTTTGAGTGCGAGACTCTTTCGTATGAAAATTGAGACTGCAAGACGCCCATAACCGCTAAGAAAGGAGACTGCGAGACCCGTGAAATTTGACTAAAATTTTGCGAGACCCTTTACTTTTTGAAGGACCATTCACCACCCCTAAAAGATTTTGAGTTTGAGATAGTGGGGAGTTAGAGATAACTGAGTTAGAGATAGTGAGGTTCAACTTTTTTATTATTTTTAAGTTTGGCCTTCCTCATTTAAATTGGAAAAATAAATTTCTCAATAATGTTGTTTCTTTTACAGACTTTGCTTTGTGTTCAATGCAGCCAACTTGCAGAAACATCTCTTTCTGTACCAAAAGCTCATCAAGTATGTATTAAACAGCTCTGAAACAATATGTTGAATACAGCCACATAGTAATGTTGTTGTCAACAGTTTTAGATCCTTTTTTTGCCATCCATTAATTCAAATAATGAAAAGTTTCAGCAGTTTAAATACCAATTTGTTACAAAACCTCTCCAATTTATAAATAATTTTATTATTATTTTAAACAAATTTTGACCTTGCAGAAAACAGATTCAAGTATTATTCAGACCTTTGCACTTCATCCAGAAGAAAAAGTGGTAGCCATATTTCGTCATTCTGAGACAGTAGATGAGATCCTTCTTGAAGATGACAATATCAACGATGAAGTCAGATGCTCTACCCAAAGAGTTGATGGTGTGATTGTTGTGACAACATCTGCTGTCTACCAGTGCCGACCGAGAATCTCACCTGATAAATTGTTTCTTGAGCTTGCAGTCAATACCACAGACACCTCTGCAGCTGATGTTTTGGCTATCACTTCTGGGTTAGATGTCAACAAGCTTTACGAGGTACAATCAAAATAGTCAAACTCTGGGAATTCTTTTGGACACTCTAAGTTTAGTGCTTGGTGTTTAACCCTTTCTTGCACTCTTAACAGTGATCAATGCATAATTTCTCCATATAATACCAACATGGTTTTTTTAGAGATTACACGAATACAGAAAATCATTGTTAAATCAAGGATATTGACTTGAGCAATCACCAATTTCTCCAAACTAGATTTTATGTAAAAGCATGGCATTTAATTTTGGGGGTTTACTACGTACTCTCTATATCCTTTATTTATTTCCTTTTGCCACACAAAATAATTTACAATATGTAGTAAAAAATCATAACAAATAGTGTTTGATAAGATTGAATCAGAGGTAATAAACAGCTAGGAAGGTGATCGTGGCATGAGCATCTCAGATAAGCCATGGAGCTTATACTGTAAGAAATATAGAGCGGTTTCCCCCGTCTGCATTTAAATCCTGAATTTTATCTCTGCGTCTTTTTTGAATAGAAAAAGGTAACATGATAATGTATAGATGGATATAACTGTGTATAGTACAGTGTAAAATTATATAAATCTTGGAAGTGAAAGGCTTCAAATACTGTATTTCCTTGAATAATAGTTGGGGGTGATTATTTCTTTTTTTGCACAGAAAGGGTGTGATTATTCAATGAGGCAATTATTTTAATTATATTTATCACAGGAAGTCATGCATGAACATTACCATAGAAAAAACTGTAGCAAAACCAGTGCTTTTCTGTTCCTTGTTTCCTCAGTTTATAGTATGCTTTCTCAAAAAATTGTATAAATTAGAAAGGGCATATAATTGGTCTAACTCATGTTCTTCTCCACTTTTCCTTGAACTTTTTTTAATATTTATTGTTAGTGTGGAGTAAATGAATAAATAAATAACAGTACTTTTGAAACCATTCAGCTGTGAGTAATTAAATGAAAGCTTTTTTTACCCAACATGTCAATTTTTAACTTGAGAGGGAGGGGATAAAAGAAAAAGAAAATAGCGAGAGGGGGAGGGGGGGATTATTTGAGAGAGGTACTTCGTTGAGGAAATATGGTACGCTACTGTCTGGAAAACTATGACCAACATTCAAAGTGATTGCCAGAAATATCTTGTCTATCTGTCCTTTTCCACTATGCCCTTATCACTACAGTCCCTTTTCTTTTTACGCACATGATGACTATCTTGCTGTAACTGTCATCAGGGCTTTCAATAAGATTTGAAGTAGGTGTCTGCCGATATCATAGTAGGCGGCTGTGACTATTTAGCCCTGTGTCGTGACCACTAATCTGTGTCATGACCACTAATCCTGTTCATTTGGTTTATTTAGATGGCAGGAGATGAGGCATTGACACAAGGAAAATATGATCATGCCTTGAAACTTTACCATTTATCAAAGGTAGGTTTTACCAAAACCCATTAAGACTTGAAATATGTAACTCACATTCACAGCTTGTCCACATTCAATATATTTCCCAAGTACCATAATATTATCTGGAAACTGCCTGCCCCAGTCTTTAAGCTTGTTACCACTGGTTGGATCATTTGGTTAATCTTGCTTTCCAAATCAAATTATGGTGCTAGATGGATTGAATGTGGACACAGCTGTGGCTGAAGACACTCAAAGCCAGTTACATATACACTTTCAAGTCTCTGTTGTTCCTCAGTATATTAAACTCAGTGTATTCTTCATCTGTGGAACTTTCTTGATTGTAGTTATGGTTACCAGTATTACTGTATTAATGGTATCCTCTTTGTATCAACATTAATGGTTAGTTAAAAAAAAGTTCTGTGGCATTTATAGTGTTCATCATTTTTTGTTGTAGTGTTCATTTGATCGACGTGTTGCTCAGTTTGCTAAACATGGTAGAGTGGCTGATATTCTGACACACCTAAGACAGGTAATAACATTATTCCAAACAATAATCTGAATTAATCTTTGTCTTAGAATTTATCTTTCTATCCACATTCTGTGCTCATATCCTCCTTTATAAGCACCTTACACTTTGTTATTCTCCTAGTACGGCCTGCATGCTTGGTCAATAAGATACTTTATTATATGACTGATTTCATTGGGTGGGTAAAATGAGGTGAATCCTGAGTTCTGATTGGCTATCTGAGCAGGCAAGATGAGGCGAATCCTGAGTTCTGATTGGCTAGCCAAGCGGGCAAGATGATACAAATCCTGAGTTCTGATTGGCTAACCGAGCGGGCAAGATGAGATGAATCCTGAGTTCTGATTGGCTACCCGAGCAGGCAAGATGAGGCGAATCCTGAGTTCTGATTGGCTACCTGAGCAGACAAGTTGGGCCTATCTTGCCCACCCAAGATTTCCCACATAATCCTGCAAACAAAACAAATTGTTTACTGTTTACTGTTTCTTGTAGAATTTCATTATGTGATACATTTTCAATCTGCGCTACTCGCAATTAGCAATTATAAATAGCTTGTCAAGGCGAGCAGTGGTTACATGTGTATAAAAAAAGAGAACAAGTGGAGAAAGCTATGGTATGCAATTGTGTTTTTGCAAACAATACGTTGTTGAATGAACAGGTAATTGGCCAAATAATAGATCCTTTATTGACCAAACAAGTTTGGTCAAGATGGCTGGATATTGGCCTCATTCTTTTTCTGCATTTTAATTGACCTCAACTACATCTTGGGCAATAAAAACTCAATTGAAAGAACGGAGCAACTATAGAATACAGGGCCACCTTGGTCCACCTCGTTTACAGGTGTCGGAGGCTTTTGTGGAACGAAGCATATAACAATGGACACTATTGTTATTCAGTGGTATGTAAACAAGTGGCCCTGTATTCTGTATTTTAGCCGAAAGAACTTGCCCAATATGCAGCCATCTTGACCTCTCTTTACCACAGCTCAATAACACATTGTAAAGTAATGGGGGTGACAAACTTTGAATGACCATAAACTGAAGCTTTAAGTTCTGATATCTCTGATTCTCTAGGCATTGAGTAAACACAGTGATGTTCACACAGCTGAGAGAAAACAACTGTCGAACCTCACTCTGTTCTGCTTCATTCAGCAGGTCAGTGTAGTAATTTGTTTTGATGGTGGTGGCGATGATGATGATGATGATATTACTGTACTAATGAGTTATTGTTGTTGGTTATAGACTGCCTCCATGGCAAAGAGATATCTGAGTAGTTATTCTCCATAGCAAGTTCCATACACGACTGTTTATTGTATTGGGGAGAATTAGTTGTAGATCAGTTGAATATCCTTGAGCTGATAATTTGCTTAATTCTCAACATTATATTGCCTGACAAGGTATTGCTATTGAAAGGAGAAGTTGGATACAGATAAATTCTGGGAGTGAAAGGGTTGGTTAAGTTAACTTGAAAAGTATTGCAAACGCGAGTGGTCTGTATTGCAAATGGTTCATCATGGCAAGATGAATAAAACACCAGTTGCATCTATCATAAAACATTAAGCTTATACATGTGCAACTTGAACAACTACACTTTGTGTGTTGTAATCAGAGCCAAATCTATGAGTGACTTAACTGCAGCCTGAGTTTAAAGATGCTTCAATCAGCTGGGTTCAGTTTTGCAGCTTGTGAATCACTGCCTGGCTTTAAAACGAAAGTCCTTTGTTTCAACAGTAATGTTTGAGTGGAACCTGGATCATTATGTTGTACTAGTGAATTGATGGATTCCATTGGTTTTCAGATTTTGGAGAGTAGTGGAGACATTGCACAAAACCGGTCATTATGTGAAGCATTCAGGTAGATAAATGTCAACAATATGGGTATTGGTACCCTGAGGAATACAAATATAATGAATGAACAGTGTAATTGACAGTTATAATAGTAAATATGCATTGTTGGCTAGATGTGAGGTCAAGATGAATGCACTTAGGCTGAGTTCTTTCTTTGCAATTTTGTTCACTGAGACAAAGTCGAGATCACTAAAAATGCAAAAGAATGAGGCCAGTGTGCAGCCATCTTGACCAAACAAGCTTGGTCAATTTATATGTGTTATTTACTGGGCATAAGGTCCATATGGGAAGAAACTGTGCCTGAGGTCTTGAGTATGGCCCAGGGCCAAAGGCCGAGGGCTATATACTCAACATCAAGGACACAGTTTTTCCTATACGGACCGACCTAGTCCAGTAAATAAGTTATATATATATTTTTTTAATGTCTCCTTTTTAAAGTAAGAAAATAGATAGGAAATTGCTAAAGCGGAGAAAATATCTGGCCTGTGGGCCATATCATAAAAAGCTGGACCCGTCACATGCATTTGATTAGCCAATCAAATTCAAGGATTTATGATTCTGGCCTGCTCAGATGCTTGAGAAAAACAAAAGGATTTACTACATTGCCATTTTGTTTTGTTTTGTTTTGTGGGAAAAGCGGGAAATCCTGAGCTGGCAAGAAAGGACCAGCTTGGGTAGCCAATCAGAACTCAGGATTTGCCTCATTTTGCCTACTCGTGCTCCAGATTTATCATAAAACTAGTTCTTCTTACTATCAGACAATGATAATAAAAATATTTTACATGAAGTGTTAGGTTTTCTGACCATTGAAACAGTGCCTAAAGTGCTTTATGATATGGGGTTCAATGGTAATCTACACTGATAAACTGTTCTTCCTCCTGGTAAAATGGAAGCTGTGCCACTGTAAGTTAGCCCTTTAAGCTCTGATATCAATATTCATTTTCTCCTAACTGTTCTCATATAATTGTTATGGTACTAGTGAGGAGAATTTGTTTAAATATCAATGCAACTATTTTTGGTGATCATTTCTGTTATTCTCATAACCTGAGTGGTTGTGAATGGTGAATATTGTAATGAGAAATTGAATGCTGGTCACTACTGGGACTACTGTAAAGGATTGAAAGGGAAGCTGATGCTTTCTGCATCATCTACTCTTGAGGAAAGGCTAACGCTTCAGTTAGTGTCAGCTTTTCTTGTGCAATTTCTTACAGTCAGTGGTATGACTCATCTTTATTTTATTAACTTGTTTTATAAACCTGTTTTGTGTTTCAATTTCTCACAGATGTGATGCCACTGTCTTTTGAGACAAACTCCTTTGAATTTCTCTTTTGTAGCCAGTTCATAAATGACAATTTTGATTATGACGAATACACTGCTCTTGAGGAGTTGTCAGCTCATGGCCTGAAGGATTTAATGTTTGATGTTGCAAAGGTATGTGATCAATTTATTATTTGGCTAGGAATTATTGTTGTGTAAGTTATTCAAAGTACCTAAGATCCATGTGTTTGAATGCAAAGAAGTGCACCTTAATGTTGTCAGAGACTCACAACTTCTTGGTCTTCTTACAGTAGCAGATTGAATTTTTAGGAACTGAGAAAAATACCAAATCAAGGATGTTAAGTTGATATAACACCAAATTCTCCTGACTACCTAATGCTGTATAGTATGGCACATGCTAAGAGAATTGCTTATTAGATCATGGCTGTGAAATTTACAATACAATACAATATTTTATATGCATGACACCAAGGAGCTCCCAAGTGCTCATTAAAACGTTTACAAATGCATGAGATATGAAACCAGAGGTAGAGATAGACCACCACTCCAGGAACTATGTTCCCTACTCTTTTCGAACAGTGTGTGGGTTCTTTAACATCCCACAGATTGTAAGGAACACAGTATTGTGAGACGCGACCTACATTTTATCTTCCTTATCCGAGAAGACTACAAAGCCTAACAGTTTGCGAATGTCATTACAAAGGCAGCACTATCTCCTTAATTATATTGTAAGACCCTGAGTGTTGGTCCGGCTGGGGTTTGAACCCACAACCTCCCACATGGTAGTCCGGTGCTTTACCAACTGAGCTAACTGGTTGGCGGTGAAATTAATGGGTGAGATATAAGCGGTAGTCTGTAACTGTTAGAGTCAGTATTAACATTACAACTTATAGTAAAAGAGTATTATTTAAACTCTTACATTATAGGCAAGAGGATTAATGACTGAAGCTCTAGAAATGCTGGCACAGAAAGGACAGTTTCACCTTTCAACAGAGCTACAAGCCAAGTTGGCATCCAGAGGTTTCACAGATATCATCGGCAAAGCTGCTAATGGTAAGTTAACTGAAGGGTTTCAATGGCAGGGGGGCTGGGAGTGGTTTATTTCTGCGTACTATATTATGATTTATATAATGTCTTTAATAACACCAAGTATTAACCCTTTTAATGCCCAGATCTGAGTATATATTCTCCTGAGTAAGTGCCATACAGTCCCTTATATGCTAGACAGAGAATTTGGTGGTTATAATCCTTGATTTGATCATGTTATCAATTCTCAGTCTGTTTGCACAACGGTGTATTGGAATTGTAAGGATCATTCTTTTTCTACATGGGTCACCTGTGGCAATGGGTTTTAAAAAAGTTGCCAATGGGAAGCAAATCAATATTGATTGATTTTTTAAGTATTGGCCATTGCTGCTTGCTTACTATCACTAAATAGCTCATTGATAAGGAAAGCTTAACATATTTCAAACCTTTTTAAAACCAAGAGGGTTTCAATAAGTTCTAAAGTAGACGGCTGACCGTATTAAAGTAGGCGGCTGTAACAGGTGACTCAAGAAACTCAAGGGACCAAAAACAAATTTAATGTTAGAAAGTAGGCAGCGATGATTTGGGAAGTAGGTGGCGAAATTCGCCGGTTGCCGGCTTCTATTGAAACCCCTGAAGATTATCAGTTTCCCTTCAAATTTTGTTTATAAACTTTGGTATTTTTTTTAATTTCTCAATGTACTGAATTTTTCCTATTTAGGTGCCTTTATACAATGCATGAATCCTGACAATGCAGTTATTTTCTTGCTGGCACAGGTAATTCATCTAAAAAAATTTTTTATAATGATTTTTAATTTATAATTGTCTTTTACCTGTGGACTTTAATAAAGGTCTGAGTTGTAATTTACCCACATACAGTATATGCCATACACTTGAACATAACTTAAAGTTATAATACACTCCTAGACAATCGGTGGTAGGCATATTTTTAGCTTGCTTTTAATAAATGTGTCATGCAGACCATATAATGTATGGATTATAATAATGATTTATTTATAATAATAATAACAACAACAACAACAACAACAACAACAAGTCATGGATCCTGAAATGGCTAGAGATGGTTGGGGCTGCCAAAAATATGATTTCTATAATCAGCGACAGCATGGTGAACTGGAAGACAGTATAGACATGGTGATTATGTTACCCCCCTTCCCCCCGACTCTTATACTAAGAACAATAAGAACTGGATACAGGCTGGCAAAGGACATGAAGCCCATTAACCACCAGCTATTCATGGATAAATCTGAAGTTGTATGGAGCTAGCAAAGACCAACTAGATTCACTCATTCAAGTGGTAAGGGTTTTCTTGCAAGACGTCAGGATGTCGTTTGGGTTAAACAAGTGTGCTGTCCTGGAAATGAAAAGCTGTAGACAAGTTGGCAGCATCAGAATAGACCTACCCGATGACCAGCACATCGTGGAAATAGAGGAGGGTATAAATACCTTGGCATTTTGCAGATGGACCAGACTCTCAACAGTAAATGTAAGGAAAAATAACATTGGAGTATATCAGAAGAATCAAGAAGTTGTGTAAATCCAAACTGAATGGAGGAAATTTGATACATGTTATTCATATCAATACCTGGGCAGTTGGCATAGTAGGTTACAGTGTGGGGATTGTAGAGTGGACAGTGGAAGAGTTGGGGAACATGGATAGAAGAACTAGGACGATCTTGACAATGAATGGCTGTCTGCACACAAGAAGTAATGTTGCAAGGCTGTACCTGCCGAGAAAGGAAGGGAGGAGAGGACAGATGGGCATTAAGGAGTGTGTAAGGAGGGAGAGAGAATCCTTATATGGTTACGTAACAGAAAGCACAGAGTGGATGCTTCAAGCTGCTTTGATGGAGAAGGTGGTTGTCGAAGAGGAAAACCTTCAGTACTATAAGAGGAGGAGGGAAGAAGAGAAGTTAGGGGGGACTGGAAGGAGAAAGCCCTTGCGTGGAGGGATGTCCAACAAATATCAGATGTAGCTGGGGAGGAGTCCTGGAGATGGCTTAGGAATGGATTGTTAAAGAAGGAGATTGAAGGCTTGATCCTTGCTGCTCAAGAACAAGCTTTAAGAACAAACTCAATCAAGTACAGCATAGGTAAGACCTCAGAGTCACCACTGTGTAGATTGTGTGGAGAATCAACTGAAACAGTATATGCTACATTATCAGTGGATACAAAAAGCTTGCCCAGAGAGTATAGGAAGCACCATGACAAGGTGGCCATGCAAGTACACTGGGAGATGTGCAGCAAGTACAGGATAGACTCTACCAACAAGTGGTATGATCATCAATCCCTGCTGGTCACAGAGAATGAAAAAGTGAGAGTTACCTGGGATGTGACTATTTACACAAATTAGAAACTAAAGCACAATGGACCAGATATTACTTAAGTTTGTTAAGACATACAGGAATGGACACTTATTGACAGAGCTGTGCCAGCAGACCAGAACATCATCATAACTGAGGAGGAGAAAGTGGAAAGATATCAGGACCGAGCATTTGAAATACTGTAAGAAGGATTCATGGAGCCTTGAAAGTGATGGTAATACCAGTCGTGATTGGTGCACTTGGATGTATCTCGAAAAAAGAAAAAGCCTGGTGTTGGAAGGTAGATCTACCTGACATCCTTGGAAGTTTACAGTTGTCAGCCATCCTTGGAACTGCTCACCTGTTGCAGAAAGTGTTGTGTCTCTAAGCAGCAGGATGTTGCTGAGACATGATTAAGAAAAGCCCAGAAAAGCACAAAAAACTGGAGAGAATTGTAATAATAATAATAATTAATTTTTATTTAACAAGGATAATACATAACAGTTAAGACTGATAAACCTGTGGTCTTCAAATCCAGATGGAATTGGAATTTGGAGGTGTTGTTTTTTATGGAAGGAAAACCGGAGAACCCGGAGAAAAACCCTGAGAGTATGGAGAGAACCAACAACAAACTCTACCCACATGAGACGGCGGGAATTGAATGTCAGTCACTGATGTGGAGGGTGGGTGCCTTTGCAACTGAGCCAACCTTGTGTTAGATTTCTAACACTGATAAAAGATAGCAGTTGCCAATGAAAATTCAGTTTAAAAAAAAATAGATTGGGTAACACCAATAACAAGCTAAAAAAACTTAACATTATTTTAATTATGGAGTATCCTTCTTTCTTTGTTGAAAGGCATCAGATAATAATACATGTTTTTTATCAACATTGTATGCCTAAAATGATGTATTAGTAGCTTGTGTGCTCATTTACAGTAACTACTTCATATCACAAGTCTGCTGTCAAGAATGTATTGTTTCCTATGGTTTTTTCAATTCTTTTTTTTTCAGCCTAAGACAATCCTCAGCCATGTTAAGTTTCTTCTGTCAAACCTGATGTCATTGAATGAGGAAAGCCTGATCCACATTGCTCGTGTTCTGGACCCATCTCGTCCATCATTCAGATCTCTGGCAGCCAAAATTAGGCCTCCAAGACAGAGGTAAGAGTGAGAAAAATATTTATTCAGTAGCTGTTAGTTGATATATATGCAGTTATGTTACAGAGACTATTTTGGCTTATCGTATTCAGTCCCTCGGCACTTCAGTACGCTAATACAATTTACCGACATGCACAACCTATCTTATTCAGTCCCTCGGCACTTTAGTACATGTATGCCAATTCTAAGTAGGCGGGACGTGTACAACCTATCTTATAAATTCCCTTGGTACAGTATGTTAATACACTAGAACAAGGTATGAACACATATTTTGGATTCTTGTAAATGTCATTGTTATGTTAGAACCAAAGTACCAGCATAGTCAAAGTAATGCCAAGGTAACTTTGTGCTCTTGCACTATAAGAAGATGCTTATGTTAATAATCAAAGAGTAAAGCGAATAATACATACATGTAGGTAAGGGACCATTGATACAGAAAATTATAAGAAAATTGATGTCTTCTTTGTAACTCCAATTCATGTCTTGAACATTTTCCAAGCTGTCATTATTTTTCCCATACAGTATGTATACTAAAATCATCCATACTAAGAAAAAAAACTCATAAAACAGCATCCTATTTTAGCCATGGTCTGTGATGATGATGGTGGTGATGGTGATGGTAATAAATAGTAGTGATTCCTGTCTTGCTTCAGGACTGCTTCTGGTAGCTCTATTAGTTCACTGGTTTCCCTTGAAAGTACTGTGAGCCTGTGTAAGGTCAGTCAAAAGAAAACTCCTACATGTAGTTAAATTATTTAACCATGAATTACTCTACCAGTCACAAGAAAGGTTTTCAATTTCTTTTTCTGCTCAGCCACAGTGATCTGATAAGCTTGTGCAAGGCAAGTTAATAGATCAAGCTCCAATTGTGGCCGTGAAAGATGGTTGATACGTATTTATTTGACAAATCAGGAAGTCAGCTATGTCAGAATTTTGACCCTCAGACCTCTTATATGAAACCCTATTTAAGTGGTTGGTTTTGTAACAGCTAGATAACTCCTGCCTTGACCATGAAACTAGATTGGACAAAAGATGGGCTAAAAACTCCAATAGTTATGTACTGCATAAATATATTTATTCTCATCACTGGGAACTCCTTTGAAAAATAAGTGTATTAATTTTTAAATTAATTGATGTTGGTCCATCACCTGTCATCAAAACCATTTTCTCAAAAGTAGTCATTGTAACTCAAAATGTAAATTTTACTTGTTAAATGAAGTTAGCTGCTTGAGCAAATTGTGCCATCATGCATGTTTGTGCAAATCTTCCATTTGTTCTGCCAGCAACTGTCAGATAATTTTGTTCTCTTCAATCAGAACTTGCGTTACAATAATCTTATCACAACAACAGAGTCTCTGTCACTGAAAGTATGAGACTGCATACTTGCATGAATGTAGCCTTTTTTAACACAGGTCCGCTTTATCCCATGTGTAATAGATACATACATATGATCTCAGTTGTGATCTCAGTTATTTCAACATATGCACATGAGGTACTGTGTTATACAGTTCTAGTGCTCTTTGTCTGTAATTTCTCCCACCTTACCCTGCTCTTGTTTCAATAAAGCTGTATGTGTGCACACCTGCCACTTTGCATTGCTTGTAGCAGGCTGGGTGGGGCCTCCTACTCCACCGTTACCATCCCAGGTGTGGCTTGCGCCACATTTTCAGGCTCATCTGTCTCGCATGGTGGGTTGCTACCACCCTTACATCATTGTCATTATTGCTCAGGGTGTGTTGCTGCCACCCTTACATCATTGTCATTATTGCTCAGGGTGTGTTGCTGCCACCCTTACATCATTGTCATTATTGTTTAGGGTGTGTTGCTGCTACCCTTACATCATTGTCATTATTGCTCAGGGTGTGTTGCTGCCACCCTTATGTCATCATTATTGTGTAGGGTGTGTTGCTGCCACCCTTACATCATTGTCATTATTGTTTAGGGTGTGTTGCTGCCACCCTTACATCATTGTCATTATTGTTTAGGGTGTGTTGCTGCTACCCTTACATCATTGTCATTATTGCTCAGGGTGTGTTGCTGCCACCCTTATGTCATCATTATTGTGTAGGGTGTGTTGCTGCCACCCTTACATCATTGTCATTATTGTTTAGGGTGTGTTGCTGCTACCCTTACATCATTGTCATTATTGCTCAGGGTGTGTTGCTGCCACCCGTATGTCATCATTATTGTGTAGGGTGTGTTGCTGCCACCCTTACATCATTGTCATTATTGTTTAGGGTGTGTTGCTGCCACCCTTACATCATTGTCATTATTGTTTAGGGTGTGTTGCTGCCACCCTTACATCATTGTCATTATTGCACAGGGTGTATTGCTGCCACCCTTACATCACTGTCATTATTGCACAGGGTGTGTTGCTGCCACCTTTACGTCATTGTCGTAATTTGTAATGGTGTGTTGCTGCCACCCTCTTGCTGCTTGTGGGGTCTGTTGCTGCCGCCCCCTCACACATTCATTGACAAAGTTTGTGTACTGTTATTGTCTTGAATCTGTGTATATTTAGCAACAAAGCTGTTAAACAAAATTTTTTATGTATTTCATATTTTGAATACAGGAAGAAAGCAAACAGCCTAACCTTGAAGATCTTATTGAGTTGTTTCTTTGTTCACTGTTGGTTTTGAATCATATCAGAGATAATAAGATGGATGCCATGTCCAGGTAAAAGATTGTATCACAGCAATTTGTTAATTAAAAACAAAGGTTGGAATTGTTTTACTCTGACTTTTGTTGCTTACCAGAGAAAGCCCAGAGTGGGACCTTCTGGAGAAAACTCTTTTGTTATAACCAATGAGCAACTTGCAAAATTTTATTAAAGCAAGTAATTGGCTTAATTAAATTAGATAATATAACTCCTGCTATTTTGCCATTGAGTTTCATGTTTTTTAGGGCTGGACTATTTTTTTATGTATACTTAAATTCTAGACAAAAGACAGTGTACAAGAGTTTATCAAAATGTTTATCATCATCATAATTATAACTATTGTTATTATTATTACTCTAAGTACAGTTAAAGAGATTAAGTGTAACTTCTTTTAGCATAGAATTTAAATTTGAAGCATTATCCCTTCTTCAGACTTCCTGCTGTCAACTATCTGTGTGGAAGAGATGCAATGACAGCGAATGGCTATGGGAGAAAAAGGGTCAGTCAGTTGTTCCTGAAATGACTTGACAAAATTTATTTGCTAGATGTGCAAGTTTGCATGCTTCCCGTTCAATAATTAAAGGGTTTGCTGACATAGTAAAGTAGAAGATACTGTACCATTAATAAGCCATTGTACTTTAGTCAGTTACATATCATGGGGAAGACATCAGGCAAAGCAGCACATCCCGCCTCTGTGATCAGGGTGCAGATCCAACTGTCCCTTGCAGATTGAGTTTATTATTGGCCCTCCTCTTGCACCAAATATTTTTCCCTAAGGTCTACAGTTGTTTTAACCCTTTCACTCCTGCAAGAGTGACTTTATAGATTTTACTCTCTCTAACGCCAGACGGTTTTACTCGTCAAATGGAGACCCCTTGGGAGTGAAAGGGTCAAAACAAAATAACAATTTCCAATTAGATCAGGAAACAGTGCGCAAGTAACCACCTAGTGAATGTTCCACTACAAAAGCATACACTGTATTCTTTTATTATAATATTTTTAATAAACATTGTCAAAGTAAAGTGCATTGTTTTGTGTTTATAATAAGCCACTCAAGTGCCAGGGTGTTTAAAGTGCTGTACTACTGGCAGTGTACTTATAATAAATAATTATTTCTAAAACAAATATATCAACAGTGTCAAGTGTTTAATATAAAGTGAAAGATAATTGCAGTTATGTGAGGAACTTAAACAGTTGCAAAGATAGGACATGCAAAAAATTCAGGCTTGAACTGGATTCGGACCCATGACTTTGATATCAGTGCAGTGCCCTAACCAACTGAGCTATTAAGCCAACTGGGAGATTGTCATTTGTGACTTCGTACTGCATCCATAGTGGATGAAGATATGAAAGTGGATATACAAATTTTTTTTCTCTTGTTCCAAATATTTTTCTGTAAGCTCTACAATTTCATATATATTCGCATTCACAAGTTCAAAAGCTGTTAGGAAATGTAGAACTTCATATGCTGTAGAAATGCCTCCTGTCATCACTCCTAACAGTCATCACTAAATGTTTTATTTGCTTTTAATCCTTGTCTTCTAGGAGGGTACAATTGACCTCTTGTACAGACCAGTTAGGCTGGCTTGTGGCCAACAGCATACTGCAGTTGTTAGCTCCTCAGGAGATGTGTATACATGGGGCAGATCCCAAAAAGGAAGGTATGTTGGATTTGTCATCATCTAAGGCACTTTTTTAAGGCTCGTACTGTACAGTGTATGACATTGTTGTTATTTGCTGAACCTGTAGGTAGGTAATGGTAATTATGGTAATTGTTTCGTTATGCAGGAGGCCATGATCCAAGTAAAACTACTCTCTCCTTTATTGCCAAACAAGGGCATATATATAGTGGCCAAACACCACGTGATACATACTGGCGGGAAACTAAAATATAGGCACACAATGCCTCAATAAACATCTTCCTCTTTTTTTTTTTTTTTTTTTTTTAGGGAAACACATCTAATAAACAAAATGAATAAACTGAATAACTACACAGTGTTGTCAAGGTCCTGAAACATTAACAGTAACAGTTCTCATAACTCAGCACATCAGTGTCCACAAGAGTCTCATCAGTTCATACAAAGTCCTAAAACCTCGAAGGAGGCTTAATAATTCTGGTGCGGGTCTGCTTCATAGGCTCTTGCACTTGTACAGGCTTTTGCACTTGTACAGGCTCTTGTACTCGTACAGGCTCTGGTACTTGTACAGGCTCTGGTACTCGTACAGGCTCTGGTACTTGTTACTCTTTATTTCCACAAGATAAAAATACATATCCTATATTACATGAATATCATAATACGTAATAAAATAAGTAAAAAAGACTTGTTAACTATCTTAGTATACTAGGGTTGTATTTTTATATTAATCTATTTACGAAAGCAGACACGCTGAGTATTAATTTTAGGACGGCATATTATTTTTTTTAATGGCGATTTGTCCTCATCTAAAGCACTTTTTTAGTCACTTACTGTACCCTGGAGTATCATTATTGTTTGTTAAACCTGTAGGTAGTTGCATGTGTGGAATTTATTTCTAGATGCTAGTTCTTTATTACAGACTGAGTGTAGCTCCTGATATTTTTGCTGTAATTATGATAATCATAGTGTGTTAAATTTTTGGCTCATCTTTGGTGTGACAATTTATTCACACAACCGACGTAAAACAAATGACACAAAGCATTCTTAACAAAGTAACTAACCCTAACTTACAAAGAAAATGAATATATTATATTTCACCGGGCGTGACCCTCCATGTAACACAATTAAGCTCTAATCATGGTTCTTGTATGGTCAGTGATTTCTAGTACAGGCCATTGCCATGGAAACATTCACTTTGTTTATTCCTTATGTATTGTTGCTTTTATTTAATATGAAATTTTGAGGTAGAAAGGAAAAAAAAAACAAAATTGGATAGAATGCCTTGATAGCCTTTTACTTCTGAAAGTGAGAAAACATAGATTGCGGCATTTTATTCTAGAAATTATAACCAAGATGAGTAAGATAACTTTACAGTTTGACTAAGAATGTAGTTTCTGTGAAAGAAATAGTTAAATATATATACCATATTGTACTTTGTATACTATATTATATACTTTAATTATGCTGTACTTTTTTATTGATACACATATTATATTGTCTATAAAGAGCTATACAAGCTCATTCAGGATACATACATGTGGGAAATTGCATTGTATTTCACTAAGGCCAGACCACAACGATAGGATCTACATCGCCTACTCTTTGTAAACAGTATGTGGGTTCTTTAACTTCCCTTAAAATTATACAAACAAGGGTTGTGAGATGGGACTATGGCTTATCATCCTTATCCGAGAAGACTAGGAAAGTCTAACCAGTTACAGATGTCATTGTAAAGGCAGCACTTTCTCCTCAGTATTTTTTATAGACCCTAAGTAATGGTCTGGCTGAGGTTCGAACCCACAACCTCCTGTATGATAGTCCTGTGCTCTGCCACCTGAGCAAACCAGTTGGCAGTTAATATTATACTGTGTAATAAACCACTTGCTAACCTCTTTTGGGTGGGACACTTGGCTGTTGATAAATGAGTCCCTACCATACTCAGTCCATACTGTATTCCCTTAACCTCACCTCAATCTTTCCTGGCAAGGTCTTTTTCTTTGGATAGCAAGAAATTAATGTTGGATATAAACCTCTGATAGGTTGGGTCATGGTGATCTTATTGAGGAGGAGGGAAGATCAGTCCCATTTCGAGTTGAAATCCTACATATGCACAGGTAAGCAATGATACGACTTTTAAGCCATGAAGGATCCTGTTTAGGGCTGTGTTCCTTTGGTATGATCTGGATCTGGATTTGTGATCAGAGATTACATCCATGGACTGAGATGCATTTAAGAGACCAATAAATCCTTATCCCGAGTGGAATTGTCAGTTGCTTCACGATCTGGGAACATAATCTCGGGTCACAAATCCAGATTCGGATTACTTGTATACCCAAAGGAATATACTAGCTGGTATTTAGCAAGTAAATAAACACAATTTAATAACAATCATAAGATAATATTAGAGTCAAAGGTTAGCAGCATAATTTTTCACATGTAGCATGCTGAATTTCAGACTAGGAGTTGTCAGGGCTTGTTACTGTTGTCAGTGCTTGGTACTGTTGTCAGGGCTTGGTACTGTTGTCAGTGCTTGGTACTGTTGTCAGTGCTTGGTACTGTTGTCAGTGCTTGGTACTGTTGTCAGGGCTTGGTACTGTTGTCAGTGCTTGGTACTGTTGTCAGTGCTTGGTACTGTTGTCAGTGCTTGGTACTGTTGTCAGTGCTTGGTACTGTTGTCAGTGCTTGGTACTGTTGTCAGTGCTTGGTACTGTTGTCAGTGCTTGGTACTGTTGTCAGTGCTTGGTACTGTTGTCAGTGCTTGGTACTGTTGTCAGTGCTTGGTACTGTTGTCAGGGCTTGGTACTGTTGTCAGGGCTTGGTACTGTTATCAGGGCTTGGTACTGTTGTCAGGGCTTGGTACTGTTGTCAGGGCTTGGTACTGTTGTCAGTGCTTGGTACTGTTGTCAGTGCTTGGTACTGTTGTCAGTGCTTGGTACTGTTATCAGTGCTTGGTACTGTTGTCAGGGCTTGGTACTGTTGTCAGGGCTTGGTACTGTTGTCAGGGCTTGGTACTGTTGTCAGGGCTTGTTACTGTTGTCAGGGCTTGGTACTGTTGTCAGGGCTTGGTACTGTTGTCAGGGCTTGGTACTGTTGTCAGGGCTTGGTACTGTTGTCAGGGCTTGACACTGTTGTCAGGGCTTGGTACTGTTGTCAGGGCTTGGTACTGTTGTCACGGGCATAGCTGGGGGGGTCCTGGTAGTGAAAACATGCAAATCCGAGGAATCAACATGCAATAAATCTTTAACAGTGCCAGATATAGTTACATTTTTCATTTGCAGGACTGAACATCTGCAGAGGACCATGTTCTTTTTCGTAACTATAATTATGAAGTTGACTTTGTGAACCCCCCTTTGAAAAATCCTAGTTACCCCGCTGGTTGTTTCCTCAACAAGAAGCTTAAACCTCAGTTTCTCACAAGTCATATTTGTTTGTATAAATACAGGTACCAGATTGTGGCTCTGCATGACTTTTCAAAACCTTTCTTATTACTTATAAAATTGTATGTTTAGATACCCCACTGTCCTTACAATAACAAAATTATCATAAAAGTCCATGTATAGACCGCATTCATAGATAAGCCGCACACAAAATTTGTCCCTAAGAGCTCCATCTCAAATGATAAGCCACACCAGCAATTTTTGACTAGAATTTTTCATAAAAGGGTGCAACTTATACATGGACTTTTGCAATACTTGCAACATTACATTACCTAAAGTAATAATTACTGTATTGCATCACTTACAATACAAACATTTAAAAGTTACAGTACTAACACAAATTACAAAACTGACATTATATACAGTGCTGACAGTACCCATTGTGAAGTCAATCATTTCTTGTACACAAGACATGTTTGACAAGAGTTACCAGATTTTAGTTCTGCTTAAGGTTTGAAAACTTTACGTTCTTGCTTAGTGGTCTGCTCCAGTGTCCAGGGATCATGAAAATTGCAGTTTATTTTGTTAAACAGGTATATGTTTTGCTTTTAGGATCAAAGTTCTTTCAGTGGCTTGTGGAATAGAACATACTTTAGCCCTGTGTAATGTTGGGGTAAGGTAACTTCTATCTGAAAATAATACTGTTATTACTCTTAATTTCACCATTGCTTAATTTTTATTAGTAGAATGATTTGAAAGCCTTTTAACTGTCCGGCGAGATCATTAATCTTTTTAACCATGTAACCAAGATGTAAGTGAAGGCCCACAAAGCCAGAGCTTATCCCGGTTTCAATAGCATGAAGCACCTGGGAGTATTATTACTCCCCCCTGGATGGGAAATTGCTAGTCCATCGCAGGGTCACCCCCAGCATTGTATCGCTGGTACCCATTTATACACCTTGGTGGAGAGAGACAGTGTGGAGTAAAGTTTCTTGTCTAAGGAAACAACACAGTGCCAGCAAGATGTACTTCTCCGAATTTTTCTTATTTTTGCTTTTTTGCATCATATTTGTTTTATTTAGCCATGAATCAACTAGCTTGTATTTTTGTACAATTTTGATTTTGCAGGTTTACTCTTGGGGATCAAGTGAATATGGTCAGGTATGTGTTGTGGTTCAATTTTGTCCTTGGTTTGAATTTTATTTTCCATTGTTTCAAACTCATTATCATATGTAACCATACCAAAAAAAAAACAAAGGAAAATAAAATTTAAACCAAGGAAAAAACTGAACCACAACATATGCATAAGAGTGACTGGTTTATGATAAACCAAGTGTGCAAGAATTACATGTTGAAATAGGTGGTGCACAGTAGCTTGTTTTAGCCTCACACAGTAAATTCTATCCTTGCTCAGAGGGAATGGGTGGGAAAGAAAAGAGGAGCACTTTGCATTACGTTTTGAGAAAAGTGAGTTTAGATGCTCAACATGTACTCTTCCAGTTCCAAAAATAACTGTAGAACAGCTGCTTTGTCCTTGCAGTAAAAGTATGTAACTTTAAGAAGGGGTCATTTACATCCTTTTCTCTACCAAGCCTTAGATTTATGTTTAGTGCATTTTCTTTCAGCTTGGACTTGGTGACACCCAGCAACAAACAAGGCCAGTGTACATCACAGAACTTTCAGACAAAAGGTGCATTGCCGTCACATGTGGACACTACCATTCCATGGCTCTGTCTGCAGATCACAGGGTGTGGGCATGGGGATGGGGTGTCCATGGACAGCTGGGATTGGGCTGCATTGAAGATGTTCTTTTACCAACTCATGTAACATCACTGGATGAACATGATGTCACCATGTTGGCTGCTGGTTACTCACACAGTGCAGCACTAAATAGCCAAGTTAGTATATCATATGGGTCTATCAAGACAATGAGTTGACAATTGTAAGTTGTACCACTGAGATAAAAGGCAAGCTGATATTTTGAGTGTCAACCCTTTACCAAAGCAAAGGGTTGATGCTCAAAATGTGAGAATCTCTAACAGGCACAAGAAACGTTTTTTTCATCTGGTGCAATGTCAATAAATGTGTTGTCATCCATAGGTGAATATATTATAAAAGTTCCTCATCATCATCTCCATCAATACTATCATCATCTTCTTTGGCTGTTTACTTTGAAAGTGTTCAAAATCTACTAATGACTTTTTGTTTAATATTTTGTGCATAAACTACAACATAATTAATATGCATTTTTAATAATGATTTGCAACTTAAATTTTAAAATACTGAGTTGAATTTGCATTTTAAAGCTTCTACGTTTTTCCCTGTACACTGCAAAACAAAGAATATTGGCTGTAGCATGTATGTGTTTTGGTGATGCTATTCTCGTTATTTGCAGGGTCAAGTTTTCACATTTGGTGGAGGTAATGTTTTAATTCCAAGATGGCATGGGTTAATAGTAATTATTAGCAAATGTATTATTAGGTCTAAACACAGCTATGGTAGACATAAACAGCTGACAAATTCGAGTTGCTAAATTTGACAGAGGCTTAAGATATAGTGTTTATTTATGTTACTTTCAATCTATTTTGATTGTTGCACATTGTTGCAATAATTTTTTTATAAGCTGACAATCCTTAAGAACTGGATAATGAAAGATTATTCTTTTAATTCTTTTGTGCCATGTTTAAGGTCTGTAGAGTCTGTTCCTGTCTTTCTCAATAATTACATTATAGAGTGACAATAAAATTTTCATTAGTACAATTACTATAATGATAATGGTAATGAATTTGTATTGCGCACGTTTTTCATATGGATATTTTCAAAGGTGCTTTACATCAATTCTTCTTTTAATTAATTACAATCAAACTTTAAAAAGGTTGACCACGCCACCGGGGTCTGCGTCTCCTACTCTTTCCAAACAGTATTGTGGGATCTTTAACATCCCACAAGAACTGAGTACTGTGAGACGAGGCCTGCAGTTTTTTGTCCTTATCCAAGAAGACTAGAATGTGTAACCATTTGCAGATGTTATAACAAAAGCAGCACATTCCCCTCAGTTATTTTCAGATTTTGAGTGTTGATCCCCCTGAGCTTTGAACTCACAACCTCCTGCTCAACAGGCTGGCACTCTACCAACTGACAATGTCAAAATGTAATAAGGGTAAGTTGAAGCCACACATATGCGCACTGAGGTGACAGTGGTAGAAGGGATAAAACCGTGTTGCTCCCAAAAAAAAAAATTCAATTTTTTCATCTTTTTTTTTTGGTAGCAACAGGGTTTTATCCCTTCTACCACTGTCACCTCAGTGCGCATATGTGTGGCTTCAACTTACCCTTATTCCATTTTGACATTGTCATATCAAGCCACATCCCACAACCTTACCATTTTTCATCTCTACCAACTGAGCTTAAGTGGGCAGCAACAATACAATAAGGTATCATCCTTAGGGATTGGATCAATCACTTTACTCTGTTTCTCTCTGACATGTGTAAGGTCTGTATGGTCAACTTGGACTGGGAACAAACACCAAACACACTCTCCCACAGCTTGTAGAAGCATTGAAGTATGAAAAAGTTTACCTGATATGCTGTGGTTCATTTGAAACTGTAAGTACCACTTTGTCAATCTGCAAAGTAAATCACCATTGTATTTAGCACTGCTGTGCTAAGTAGTGGCACTCTATTAAAATAAACAAATATTTTAAATGAAATAATAATAATAAACTTTATTTGAGTATCAACTGTATCTGGCACTAATTTACCTTGTAAAGCACAAATGAAATCAAATCATATTAAATTAAATCAAATCAAATGTTGTTTTTTGTGGAGAGGGGAAAACTAGAATACCCAGAGAAAAACCTCTCAGAGCAGAGTAGAGAACCAACAAACTCAGGCCACATATGACACTGGGGCCGGAAATCAAACCCGGGCCACAACCTTACCATATTTGGAAGGCTCTTACCACTGCTTACCATCCCTTCTCCTTACATAATGATAATTAAGGTAAAGAACCCCAATTAGTTGGGAAGGATACAGTTGGCTTTTTAAATCATTGTTGAGAGCTGAAGTTGAACTTGAGTCAGTTGGATTGCTAGTCCAGTGGTTTAACCGCTCAGCCAGGCTGCCCAATACACCAGATTCAATTTAACACTTATTACCAGTATGACAAATGTATTATAACGAAACTTTTGGAAAGCGCATGCTATGATTGGCTAATACGCGCGATCCTTTTGCCCATGGGTTGCATGCTAACGTCAGATTGTGAAGTTAAGTCTTATAATAGAAATGGTAAATGCAGCAGCTGTGCAGCCATCAAGTTATGCACGCACTTGGGAGGTTTGCTAAGCACTCAAGAAGTTACAGATGCCCTCTGCTGCGCCTCATGCATCTTTTTACGCTTCTGTCATGCTTAGCAACCTCCCACATGTGTCCATAACTCTATGGTTGCCAGCTGCACGTTTACCATTTCTTCATGATCACGAGATTATGTAGGCATTTTAGTGTTTTGACTGAAACAAAAGATGAGGCACAAGTGTTAGTGCATTGACCTCTGTTACTGTAGCTGAGCTTGTAAGGTTTAATCTTAGTTAACAATTTTAGTATATTTTTAAATATTAATTTTTTTCACGCAGTTGGCAGTGACAGAAGATCAGAAGATTTACAATTGGGGAAGAAGTCCACATATTTTCCGATTTTGTATGGTAAGTGCAGTCACTCTTACTAAGAACCAGTTATCATATATAAGCAGTGAGTTCACTGTGTCAACAGTGTCATCGTCATCATCATCATTGTTATTATTGTTTGATCTTTTGTTTTGAAGCGTCAGGAGTTTCGGGCAAAGCGTCCACAGCAAGCTGCTCTTCCCTCCAGCTCTGTATCGCATCGTCTTTCTCCAGTTCAGATGGATTGTTCTTTCTCCTCACAACTGAAAGAAGTAAGTGACCATTCTTATAGTTAAAAAAGTTGGAACCTTGCTTTTTTTTTAAAAAAAAAAAAACACACACACACGCAGAAGCACAATACAGTACTGTTCAGTAGCTTTTCAAAGAATGGTCCCACTGCATGGTTTGATCCACAGATGAAACAGTTAGAACCACACTGCATATATAGTAAAACAAACAGTACCACAGTACAGTACTGTTCAGTAGCTTTCCAAAGAATGGTCACACTGCATGGTTTGATACACAGATGAAAAAGTTAAAACCACTCTCTATAGTAAAACAAACAGTACCACAGTATATAACTGTTCAGTAGCTTTACATAGAATGGTCACACTGCATGGTTTGATACACATATGAAAAAGATAGAACCACACTGTATAGTAAAACAAACAGTACCACAGTACAGTACTGTTCAGTAGCTTTTACAAAGAATGGTCACACTGCATGGTTTGATCCACAGATAAAAAGATAGAACCACACTGTATAGTAAAACAAACAGTACCACAGTACACAGCGGTTCAGTAGCTTTTACAAAGAATGGTCACACTGCATGGTTTGATCCACCGATAAAAAAGTTAGATTCACACTTTATAGTAAAATTAACAGAAGCATGATGGAGTACAGTACTGTTTAGTTAAGCTTTTTAAGAATGGTAATACTGCATGGTTTGATCCATAGTTGTACTGTATAGTTAACCAGAGAACAGTGCTCCCCAGTAGGTTTGACTGCTACCACCAACCTTGCAGAGTTCACGACTTTACAGTACCTTATTGAAACTACCTCATCCCTGTATTTGATGCATGGCGGGTGCTAAATAATGATGTGTTTGATGTTAGGTGTGCTGTGGCAACTGGCATTACTTGGCATTAACAGATTCAGGTCAGGTCTACAGTTGGGGGCTCAATGATCATGGACAGCTGGGACTGGGAAATAAAATGGATTCTCAGGTAAGTACAACATCCATGAATGCAATGAATACCTTTATTTAAGTGTCAAACTAAAATAGCAATAAAAAACCACTAAATGGGGACACTATAAATAAATTA
Source organism: Ricordea florida (assembly GCA_949710005.1). Taxonomy (NCBI): domain Eukaryota; kingdom Metazoa; phylum Cnidaria; class Anthozoa; order Corallimorpharia; family Ricordeidae; genus Ricordea; species Ricordea florida. The sequence goes on from OX453285.1 coordinate 23,844,206, forward strand.
AAATTAACTAGAAATACGACTCCCGCAAAACCTCGCGAAGCTAGTTTTTAACGGACTCCTAATGGTTTTTCCTATGAGGTATAACACCCCAATTTATGTATTTACTTATTATTACATTATTTTTACTTTTTGTACTTTCTCATTTTTTGCAATTATCATTATTATTATTATTATTATTGTATTATTATCATTATTATTTTTAATGTTTTTACTGGTATTGATATTATTATTAGTATTGCTATTTTTTATGTTTGACATAATATACTGTTTTGGGGTTGGGGTGTATGTCCTAATCTGGGAAAAGGTATTGTTCCTCTACTACTACAAGCAATTATGTTTTTCTTCTGAATAGGGTTTGTATCATAGGAAGTAAAAATTACTCAACTCTGAACAATACCATTTCTTCTTTTAAGCTTAGAATCTAGTCATGGTTGCCACAGCCATAAGATCTTTAAATTTCTTGACTTTTCCCTGACAAATGTAAAATTTCCCTTACCAACTAAATTAGAAAAGTCACAAATTAGTCCTGGTAATGACCTCCAACCTCCTCTTACAACCAACCTCTCCACCCATTTATTTAATATGCTCTCAGAAATTCACATACAGTGTACATGGATTGATAGTTTCTTAAGATAACCAATTCATTGAAAAAGGATTGATTTTCTTGGAAACCCAAAATCAGCTTGTCATTTAATTCTACCAATCCAACACATTTCATGTGACATTCTTGACCACACCAAACCATCGCTGAATTGGCAAGAAATAAATTAGTAGTATAAAATTTCACTTTTCCCTGACTTGATTTGAAATTCCCTTACTTTTCACTGACCTTGAAGAATTTTTTTCCCTTACCATTTCCTGACCTGTGGCAATCATGCTAGTGCAGTCATTTGTCCATACAGTTATTGTGGAAAATCATGATTGAAAGCATAGGGCATTAGGAAACTTCAAATACTTGTTATTACATACAGCACCCTTGCAATGAATATATAAGAAAAATCGCCCAAAATGTTAGCATTTCAAACTTTAGTTTCTCCCTTGTAGAGTTTTTTCAATGTAAAACGTCAACTGTATATTGTGGTTGTTATTAAATATTTGACATCATAAAAATGAATTAAACAGCATTAAGGAAAAAGGTTAAGATGTTGTCTAATTTTGCAAAGCAGGGCTTAAATTAACTTTTCATTTGTGGGAAAAGGGTGGGTGCTAAGAGAGTAATTCCCAGGAATAGATGGAACTCAAAGGTAAAGAGCCATTTTGAAATGGCTATGGAACTTGTCTGTCCCAACGAAACTTTTTAATTACGTAATACATATATGTAGCAAAGAAATATAGCAAAGAGAAATACTACTCAGAAGTCAGCAACAACATCTGCTTTATTTACAAATAATTGCATTGATCAGTGATAATATTGCAGAACCGGTAACTTATTGTTTGGCATCTTTTCTGTTGAAAATGCTGAACATAACTGCTACATAAAACAAATCTACTGTATATTTTCACTGTTGCAATGATATCAGATCACATAATTATAAATAATTGCTATCACAACTGCAATCTCTGTATTGGGAATTTCTTTCAAATGGAAGGCAATCGTTTCACTACGAAAAACACCTACTTGCATTCTCATTGCAGTATTAATACTACGTGACTGTCATCTTTCATTTCTTTGCGGTTGGTTTCTGTTTCCCCTTTCCTGGCACTTTTTTCACGACGATATGGTAATCTGTTTTGTCGTTCGTCTTCTGATTCTGTCTGCATGCTGGAAGTCGATCCTACTCGGTTTCCGTTCTAAGTAATTTTGCTAAATTTTGTTCGCCAATTTCGTTATGTAATCGCTTGCTCATGTCCTGTATACCTAAAACGAGTCTTTGTTTCTAGCGAAAACAAATTCAATTTCCAATCTAACTTGATGGTAACTTGATGGTAACTTGATGGTCCTTTTCCTTGTTGATTCCTTTGCTTTTTCTGAGCGAGCAGTTGTTGTCTTAGCTGCGACGTTATCGTCCCTACCGTCGTTTCTCAATCTCTGCTTTGAGTCGCCGCTTCCCGTGTGCCGATTTCTTGCGGCATTCAAACTTACTCGACGACGATCTCTCACCATTCTTTCTTGTATATGTCGGAAATCTTCTTGCTGGGATGTACTTCCAAGACGAGTGAAATCGGTTTCCACAAAATTCACATTATTTTCAAAACATCATTAAAGGAATTCGTAATGGAGGAATTTGACATGGAGAAACGTTGCCAGGTAACCTGGCCTGCGAACGGACACCTTTAAAATATATTTATAATACAGTCCCGATACTACGCGCGATATGATTGGTCCAAACAGCGTCCTTTATCAGAGTTTACTAGAAATACGACTCTCGCAAAAACCTCGCGAAGCTAGTTTTTGAATAAGTCACAATACTTTTATATTTTATTTTATATTTTATTTTTTATATCAGCATAATCCCTATGATTTAATTTGTTATGCTGTGTTTGGTACACAATTAGTGACACCTGGTGCAAATTACATGATCAGTATACCGCTCAGCACAAGGCTTAAAAATTGACCTTCATTTAGCTCTTTCACTGCCACTGAGATTGCACGAGAGGGAATAGAAGTAAAATTATTTGTTTTCTTGACAGGGAATACAGAGTTAATGAAGTATCACAATAATATTCAGTTAACAAATTGAAAATTATTGTAAATATTTTGAAGGTGAAATCTTGAAGAGTTGATATGAATGCTTGTGTTTACCACCGGGTGTAAAAACCTGGGTTTTTTTTTGGAGTTGTATTTTCTTAGTCTCTACTCCTTTGTCTTCTTTGTTGTACATCACTTTTAAACACAATATGTTCTTACACCGAGGATGAGTTGAATGCTCCAATTATTTTTTGTTTATGTTTTTTTCTAATAATTGCATGAGATTCATTGTAAGAAGAATCTTCTGATTAGATATTTTGTTGTCTACTGCAGTCATTATTTCATTCCTAGGTAACCACAATTGAGAGCATTATGAATAGTGCATGTTTCAATTTGTGTACTCTCTTCAGTTGCAATGGTACCCCTAGTGGTAGATAGAAAAATTCCTCTTCCCTCAAAAGGGATGCCATGTCAACAGAAGTGTGAGATACAATGTCATTACATAAAAAATGGGGGTAAAACAGTTGGATTCTACAAAAACTTTGAATAAAGGTTTGGTAATAGTGAGTACCAACTGTATAGTATGTGGTTGTGCTATTTTTAGGTCATATCATAAAAACAAACATGTAAGAAAGAGTTATTGAAATCTTAACATGTTGAAAAAGATTGCTGCACTATGTACTCCTATAAGAATATAATGTGAAATCAACATCAATCAGTCACAAGTATATACCACATGAAAGTTTAATTGTGTTGTTACAGAAACATGCAAAATATCCGTACCCAACCAGAGAATAGTATATTATTTGAATATATGAAAATTTCTATTATAAAAACTGCAGAAGAAAGATTTATTTTAAGGATGGTATTTCATCGAAAAAGTCATGGCATTGAACTTGTAACCAATGACATATAGTAACGAGACAAACTATTATTATTATCATTACTATTATTATTATTACTGGTATTGATATTATTATTATTATTATTATTATTGTTATATTTTTTATGTTAAACATAATATATTTTTATGGGGTGGGATGCATGTCCTAATCTTGGTAAAGGTATTGTTACTCTACTATTACAAGCAATACCAAAATCTTCTTAATAGGCTTTCCATCAGAGGTGGTAGTAATCAAAACAGCTCCAAACAATACCATTTCTTTTAATGCTTAGAATCTAGTGCAGTCATTTTTCTATAAAGTTTGTGTGGAAAATCATTATTGAAAGCATACTTTAGGGCATTTAGGAAACTTGAAACACTTGTTACTACGTACAGCACACTTGCAATGAATATATGAGAAAGATTATAAACATTTTGGCATTACAAAATTTATTTTCTTCTTTATAAAGTTTTTTCAATGTAAAAGGTTAACTGTATGTTGTGGTTGTTATTAAAGATTGATATTTGACATGATAAAAATGAAGTAAACAGCAGAAAGTGACAAGGTTAACATGTTATGTCTAACTTTGCAAATTAAGGCTTGAATTAGCATTTCATTTGTGGGAAAAGGGTTCTAGATAGCAATATTATCGGGGGGGTCATTGAACTCTAAGGTAAAACTTACCCATTGTGAAAAGGCTATGAAACTTGTTGTCTCTATGCAATATTATTGAAACCTTTCAATCAGAGAATACATACATATATATATATATATATATATATATAGCAAAGAGAAATACTACTCAGAAGTAAGTAATAACATTTGCTTTATTTTCAAATGATGGCATTGATCACTGATAAAATTGCAGAACCAGTACTTTATAGTGACACTGGGTATATATTCTGTTGAAAATTCTAAAAATTTACAATATTTTCACTATTGCAATGATATCAGATCACATCGTTATAAATGATTGCTATAACAACTGCAACTCTCTGTGTTGGGAATTTCTTCCAAATGGAAACGCTATCGTTTTATTATGACAAATACCAACTTACATTCTTTTGTAATCTGTTGGTCGTCTTCCGATTCCGTTTTTAGACTAATAGAATTATTTTCCAGAGACATCTTCAATCGTTGAAGTCTTTCCTACTCGGTTTCCCTTCTAAGTCTGTTTTGCTAAATTTAGTACGCCAATATATTTCGTTATGTAATCGTTCACTCATGTTCTGTATTTCTATCAATAACACATTCAAATTCAAAACTAACTTGGTTGAATTCCTGGTCCTTTTCCCTGCTGTTTCGTTTCCCTTTTTCTGGAGCGAGCGGTTGTTGTCTTTGCTGCGATTTCTGTTGTTATTCTCCCTGCTGTCGTTTCTCTATCCCTGCTTTGAGTCGTGCTTTCGTTGTGCTGATTTTCACGGTATTCGAACTGACTCGGCGACGATCTCGGGCTAATCTTTCTTGAATATTTTGGAGATCATCTTGCTGGGATGTACTTCCAGGAAGAGTGAAATCGGTTTCCACAAAATTTACATTACCTTCAAAAAGGCATCACCGAATTCTCAATGGCGTAAGTTCAACAGTTCTCAAGTGCGCTACTATTGCCAGGTAACCTGGCCTGCGAACGGACACCTTTAAAATATAGATATATATATATAAATATATATATATATATATACATATATAAAAACTCTCGGCTCGATTTACTCGGGCTTGCGAGCCACGTGGTCTGACCGAAACCGACACGATTAGTAACCTCGCTACGCTCGGCCTTCGGCCTCGCTTCGCGAGGAATAATACAGTCCCGATACTACGCGCGATATGATTGGTCCAAACAGCGTCCTTTATCAGAGTATAAAGGACGGTGCTCGCGTCATCCCCCGGCTTTGCGCAGTGAAAAAAGTGGCTGAATTTTTCAAAGAGTTTACCAGCTTTTCGTAAAATATTCTGAACGAGCTCGAACAAAGCATCCCTTACACTTAAAAGAATGCGAAGATGAGGAGCTCTAGGAAAATGTAGATATAGAGACCGAGTTAAACAACTAAGTCAGCACTTGTAAAAATGGGGAGTTAAATTAAGAAAAACAGGACTACGACATCAACCAGGAAACCATCAAACAATGGGGTTTTTGAATGAAACAATAAAATTGCCGAGCAAAATACAGTTCGGTTGGTTTCAGTGCCAAGCTATGCAAAACAACAATGTGAAGTGACCAATTTACAAGTCTTCTCCGCTGAAGACGTGAATGTTGACGGCAAAAATTCGAAATGGACTGCAAACGGACTAAGTGGAAAATTCTACAGTTTCAAAGAAAAATGAAAACGATATTAAATTATCCTACCGTCAACAGTACAAGAGGAAGACAAATCCACTTTTGCCACTGGTACAGTACTCGGCGTTGTAGTCTTGGTTGCTTAATTTGAGCTCCCTTACGTCGCAGTTAGTAAAAACGACAAACAGTACGGATCAAACACAGAAATTTGTTTGTGTGTCGAATTCATCTCTCCACAACATTATCATTAAAGCACAGACTAAAAGCACAAAAGAAAACAGAAGTTCTCGCATTGACATAAACTGAGCCGTTGTCCATTCAGAAAACACGGCACACTGTCTTTAGTTTCAGCAACAAGCTAAGCAGTTCGTCTTGTTTGTTTTCTTCTGCTAAATTCCACAAATGGTTTTTTCCTCTTATTGTCTTCATGGGCCATAATTTGACTGGATTTCGATTAATTTAAGACTTGAGAATGTTTAAAAATATCTTGACTGAGCTGAAAAAATTTCGCGTTCAAAAACTTTTCAGTGCTTTGCGTTCGAACTTTGATGGTTTGACAGCCTTTGTCTTTTGAACCAATGAGAGTGTTGGACGTATTCTTACAAGCTCGCTGATTGGCCCAAATTGCTGTACTTTATCAGAGTATAAAGGACAGTGCTGACGACATTCAGCGCGCGCGCTGAAAAAAAAAACACTGGGAATTGATCGAAAATAAAACCTCGTTTTTGTGGAAAATCGCTAGTTCTTTATTATAAGTAAAGGTAATCATACGGTTTCGAGTTCAATTTGGAATTAATTTGCACGAGTTAGTTTTTCAAAAAGCTGAAATTGCACGAGCCGCTTCGGCGAGTGCAATTTCAGCTTTTTGAAAAACTCACAAGTACAAATTAATTCCAAATTGAACGAGAAAAGCCGTATGATTACTTATTAATAATATAAACATGAAAAAATTCGCCTGGAAGAAGTACCGGAAGATCTCATTGCGGACGGACAGGAAGTAAGCATTTGACGCGGATTTGACACTTTATTTACTGATTGGCTGATGAATATCAACTGATAACGCTACGAACTCAAAGCGGGTCGTTCAAAAATAAAGAATATCATAATCGAGAAAATCGATGTGTAATTTGCACTGGTGTTACACTTCTTGCACTGGTATTACACTTTTTGCACTGGTGTTACACTTGAACTGCACTGCTCTCAGCCAATCAGAATCGAGTAATTTTTTCATGTATATTATTAAACAAATAAATAAGCCTCCTCTGGGCTTTGTTCTGTTATAAAGCACTTAGGAGGTGACGAGAGCACTCAAGAAGTAGGGAGAAACACTCGCCTGCGGCTCGTGTTTCCCCCTACACTTCTTTCGTGCTCTCGTCACCTCCTGCGTGCTTTATAACAGAACAAAGCCCAGAGGAGGCTTATTTATTTGTTTTATAATAAAGAACTAGCGATTTTCCACAAAAATGAGCTTTTATTTTCGATCAACTGCCAGTTTTTTTTTCAGCGCGCGCGCTGAATGTCGTCAGCACTGTCCTTTATACTCTGATAAAGTACAGCAATTTGGGCCAATCAGCGAGCTTGTAAGAATACGTCCAACACTCTCATTGGTTCAAAAGACAAAGGCTGTCAAACCATCAAAGTTAGAACGCAAAGCACTGAAAAGCTTTTGAACGCGAGATTTTTTCAGCTCAGTTAAGATATTTTTAATTATTCTCAAGTCTTAAATTAATCGAAATCCAGTCAAATTATGGCCCATGAAGACAATAAGAGGAAAAAACCATTTGTGGAATTTAGCAGAAGAAAACAAACAAGACGAACTGCTTAGCTTGTTGCTGAAACTAAAGACAGTGTGCCATGTTTTCTGAATGGACAACGCTCAGTTTATGTCAATGCGAGAACTGCTGTTTTCTTTTGTGATTTTAGTCTCTGCTTTAATGATAATGTTGTGGAGAGATGAATTCGACACACAAGCAAATTTCTGTGTGTTTGATCCGTACTGTTTGTCGTTTTTACTAAATGCGACGTAAGGGAGCTCAAATTAAGAAACCAAGACTACAACGCCGAGTACTGTACCAGTGACAAAAGTGGATTTGTCTTCCTCTTGTACTGTTGACGGTAGGCAAGTTTCATATCGTTTTCATTTTTCTTTGAAACTGTAGAATTTTTCACTTAGTCCGTTTGCAATCCATTTCGAATTTTTGCCGTCAACCTTCACGTCTTTAGGGGAGAAGACTTGTAAATTGGTCACTTCACGTTGTTGTTTTGCATAGCTTGGCACTGAAACCCAACCGAACTGTAATTTGCTGGGCAATTTTATTGTTTCATTCAAAAACGCCATTGTTTGATGGTTTCGTGGTTGATATCGTAGTCCTGTTTTTCTTAATTTAACTCCCCATTTTTACAAGTGCTGACTTAGTTTTTTAACTCGGTCTCTATATCTACATTTTCCTAGAGCTCCTCATCTTCGCATTCTTGTAAATGTAAGGGATGCTTTGTTCGAGCTCGTTCAGAATATTTTACGAAAAGCTAGTAAACTCTTTAAAAAATTCAGCCACTTTTTTTACTGCGCAAAGCCGGGTGATGACGCGAGCACCGTCCTTTATACTCTGATAAAGGACGCTGTTTGGACCAATCATATCGCGCGTAGTATCGGGACTGTATTATAAATACATATATAAAAACTCTCGGCTCGATTTACTCGGGCTTGCGAGCCACGTGGTCTGACCGAAAGCGACACGATTAGTAACGTCGCTACGCGAGGAAATAAAACTATTTACAATTGATAAAACAAATATGAAATGATGATGATTATCATCATCATTAGAATTGCTACTCAGATATGGGGAGTGAAAGGGTGTTTAATTGGACATAATAACCAGTCTGAAGGGTATAGATTTGTGAGAGGGCTTCTAACACAACTGTACCCAGTAGAGACTGACTGCAAACTTAGGGGAGCTGGGTTGGCACAGTGGTGAGAGTTGGTTTGATTCCTGGCCGCAGTGTCATATGTGGGCTGAGTTCGTTGGTTCTCTACTCTGCTCCGAGAGGTTTTTTTCCTGGTACTCTGGTTTTCTCCTCTCCACAAAAACCAACATTTGATCTGATTTAATTTGATGTCATTTTGTGCTTTACAGTGTCCCTAATTAGTACATCAGTGCTTAAGTTCATTATTATTATTACCTTTTATAATGCATTGTCAGGTGACCCCAAGATTAGTCCACAAGCTGTCAAACAAGTCTGTGACAAGTATCAGTGTTGGTGCCGAGTTCTCTGTTGCCATGGATGCCACAGGCTGGGTGTGGGTCTGGGGAAGAGCAGATTCTGGGCAGGTGAGTTGCTTACCAGTCTACCCTCCAGTCTCTTGAGTGATCAACATTCAACTTCTCATTTCAATATGGATATATTAATTGTAATTGTAAATTTTTAAACTTTTTAGCCGAGTAGATGTAAATTGTTTTAGTAGACATTTTAGATTTAGATTATATATTTTCACATTCTCATAGTTTCTATTTTAGTTTTCTTTTATCTGTTATTTTAGTGGAACATCTGTAAACTAGCTATTCCAGCTAAGCATGTTTCCCACTTTAAATAAAGTATTGTATTGTATTGTGTATTGTAAAACACAAGAGTGATAAGAATTGAAAAAATGATCTTTTGTAACCTTTTCAAGGATTCCGAAAGTTATTACAAATTCATGAAACTTCAGCCTAACAGTATAGTGCATGATGTTCTAATTGCAGAAGAATGAGATATAACTGAGGGGCTGAACACAATGACGTGACAATTTTGTCCAAATCTCAACTTTGGTTATGATGTCTGAAACTTAGGTCTGTAGTTATCTTTGGATTTGAAGTCTTGAAGTTTGAGAACTGGTGTATGACTTTTTCTGAAACCAAACAAAGGAAATCAACCATGCATCTGATTCTTTTGTTTCTGTTTTTAAATGTGTTGGAAAAAGTCACATGTTAATTCTCCAAATTCAAACTTTCACATTGAAAAATAACCAGAGACCTATGTTTGTGACAGCATAACCAGTCTTAATTAAGGCTGCAGAAGAATGAATTTTGGGTAACTTGAGAATTTTTGGCAAAATCGTCACATACAATAGTTTCGCTTTCAGCCCTTCAATTATAGTGTTAACATCAAAGTAGAGGTACTAACAATCACTGATAGAAATCTATGAAGCTTGTGAAAAACCCTTGCTGGGTTTTTAAATATTACATTTTTGTGTGGCTTTCACGAAATGTGTAGCTCCATTATGGCGCAATCAGATTTATTTATTTTCTTGTCCACGAGAGTCAAGCGTCTGTCACATTGCCTTGTAAGCCACACATGTAGGCATTGCTGACCTATTTTTATATTTGGATATCATTTCTATGTAGCTGGGATTGGATCTGGGTAGTACTGGTATCGGAAAAAAGGAAGTTCCTCTACCATGTCATCTGACAAGTCTGCCTCAACTGAACCAAAATGTTTCCATTGCAAATGAGGTATGTTGTAGATATTGGATCATCAGTGTTAGTATCATCATCATCATCATCATTATCATTTTCATCATCATCATCATAACAATCACCACTTCCACTACTCTTCGCCATTCTTATCATTTTTAATTGGAACTCTCAAATGCTCCAAGTTGGCTTGCAAGTGTTTTTCTGTTCTTTTATGATTTTTCAGCTTCCTATCAGACCAGACTTGAGTCTTGATGAAGATGTTGACTGGGATTTGCCAGATTTATCCTCATTTGGTAATATTTTTTCATGAGCTTATATGAAAAGGTGCTATCCATGCCTTAATGGTGAACAAATCAAAGTGGCCAATCAGAACGAAGTCTATAGTTAAGAAGGTGAACATCTCTTGACACGCAAACTGTCAAGCACTCTCTTGCAATATTGGAAAAACAACTGAATGATATAAACACTGAAAGAGGTCATTAAAATGGAACAACAACTTTGATTTCATCAGATAATGAGAATTTAGAAATTTATCAGCTCCAGGACAATAAGTTGGTCTATGGCCATATTCTCCAAACTACAATAAAGAATTAGTTCTCAGCCTAGAAGTAAAAGGATTAATTATTGCACTTTCAGGCTCAAAATCTGTTCCTTATGGAAGAGAAGCATTGACAGTAGCTCTACATCACCTCAGTGATCAGTATCCTGCACAAAAGATGATTCGGTACTACTTCTCATATTGTTTTTTATGATTTGTAAGCTTACATTTACAAGTATCTTGCACTTTGTCTTGACTAGAGTGAGAATAATTTCAACTTATTATGTGGCTGGTTTATTCGAGCAAGCAAGGTGATGCAAGTCCTGCATTCTGGTTGTCTTATCCACTTGATCCACTTGATTATCCATCTTATCCACTTGAGATTACCTGTTTTCCAGCAAATTGAAAAAAAAAATGAGGTGGCCATGTGATAAATCCTTTACTGACCAAGCTTGTTTGGTAAATAATTTTTTTTCTTCATCTCAGTCAATATAAAAAAACATAAAAAAGAACTTGACCAATATGCAGCCATCCTTTGCTCAACCTCAGTCAATATTGCATACTTAGCGTGAATACTCAGGTGATTATACAAAATCGCACGCTCTGATTAGTTCGCTATCTCGGATTATCGGCCGATAATCACCTAGACGAACAAAATGGCTCCCAGTTGTTTTTCAATTGAAACGCATGCTTTTGATGGAATAAATTTTTTTCGTGTTGTACAATGCTTTTTCTTTTCTTTTTTTGAAATAACCACCTGTGTATTTATACTAAAACAATTATTCACCTCAGGCTCAGTGATTATCTTTGAATATTCACCAATAATCACTTCCCCTTTGGCGAATAATTGTTAAATATGTTGCTTTATGTTTACTAGGCTTAAATGCACTTGTTGCACTGTCTGGACTTATAATCAAAAATAATATCACTGTCTTTTCATTTCAGGCACTGCATTGATATCAAGGATTTTCTTGCTGCCGCTGTAATTTATGAGTGTTTGAGTGACTGGCCACAGGTGGGTATAGACACTGTATGATTATCATGCAGCACTTATTTAAGTATGGCAAATTTCTGTTGGAACGCTTTGTACACTGTACGTGTGGTGTATGTGTTAGAAAGAGGCATTTTTCATAGTTATCCCCATTGGTTAAATAGAGGCATTTTTGGTGGTTATCTCCATTGGTTTAAAAGGCAGGGTTTTTGTAATTTGATTTTCAGTGGTAAGTTATGAGCAGTTTTAAGTGGTAATATTTTGGTATGTAAAATTAGGGGCAGTTTTTTCTTAGTTATTAATTGAGTTATTGATAGTCTAAACAGGCAGTTGTGGGTTTTTGGATGGTTAAAAGGGGCAGTTTTTTTAACAACTTTGGGGCATCTTTTCTGGTTCTTGGCAACTATTCCATCTTGGGTTTCTCTTATAGGTTCTTGGCTGCGGTTTAAGATTTCTAAGTACCTGTACCAGCACCGAAATCTGCGAAGAGGAAAAGAACAAAGTGCTTATCTACGCACTAGATCTAATGCATCATGTCACTGGGTAAAATCTTAAGTCTGCTAGTAATTATTGACCAGTATTTCTTGGTATTGTGGAACATTATTGTTTCATGTTCTTTGTGTTTTGATGTTGTCATTTTTACAGTGCGACAAATCAAACCCAGGCCACCCAGATAAATTTTCATACAAATTTTGAATGTCTGTTTTTGATGCTGGACAACAGATTTGTGGCGAGTTTCTTTAGACTAATACCACGTTCACACCAAAGCTTAAACATGTTTAATTCCTGTTTAGTTAAACACGGTTTAAAATTGTTTCCCTTATAAAAGCCCCTTACTGACGTTGTCGACTAGAAATGTAGCACAAAAAGAAAGAACATGTTAAAGTTAATTTGAATCCAGTGTAAAAGCCCGTTTTCCAGTGTTCGGTTACCATTTATCACGTCTTAAAACCTGGTTTAACTAAACATGTTTAGTTGGTGTGAATGAGGCATAAGATGAATCTTTTTCAATTGAGATATGTTTTGTACAGTTATGAAGCATGTTATATGCATTTTAAGTGAAACATTAAGCATTTGTAGAGATTCTGTTGGTAGGAGACGTGATTGGTTAATTTGTATGAAAATTGGTCTAAGTGGCCTTGTTATGAGTAGTTGCACTGGAAGTGAATCTTTAATCGTTCATTTGATTTCATCTGATGATCACCCTATTCGCAACTACCATACTTACAGAGCTTCCAGAACTATTTGTTTTTAAAGATTGGGTTGGTATGTTACAGCATGACACCAGCTAAAATATACTGTATAATTAAAAAAAATTAGAAAATATTGCAAAAGTAATGGCTAGTTGATTAACACAAGCAGGCAAATTGTACCACTATAGCACAACAGATTTTGTTTTTTAAAAGGTTGCTATCATTATTGATCCCTTATTATTTAGTGTGTTGAACAGTCAGGCAATAGTAGTATTATGCCCATGCAAATTTGAGAGTAAATACTGTTTTTCTTTAACTCACTGACATGATTTGTTTGAACTTGTATAAATGTTGCACTGAATTACCTCAAAGTCATTTTGCTCCAGGACCTAAATCATACTACAGATACATGTTTCCATCACATATCAAACACCTAACAAAACTTCCATTTTTCAAATTTTTTTGAAAATTACCACACACAAAAAAACCTTTATTAAGTCTGCAGTTTGGACAAATTTATTGTTACACTGTACAATGATTTCTGAGCACAGTTCTTTGACTAAGACGCTGAATAAGTAATATTGATTAATCGTTTAAAAAAAGCTATGAAATAAACGTAATGCGATTTAACTCTTATGTTTAGAAAATACTTGGAAGCTGAGGCTGATGAAGCACAGTACAGTCAGCATTCAGTATGGCTTTTAGAAGAGGTGCATGTTTTCTGTTGTCTGTTAACTGTATGTAACTATTGCTGTAGCAATGGACGCAAACACTGAAACACTTCCAAGGCAATGAATTTATATATGGAAATTTCATTCACCGCCGACCGGTTAGCTCAGTTGGTAGAGCACTGGACTATCGTGCGCGAGGTCGTGGGTTCTAACCTCGGCCGAACCATCACTCAAGGTCTTTAAAAAATTGAGGAGAAAGTGTTGCCTTTGCAATGACATCTGTAAATGGTTAGACTTTCTAGTCTTCTCGGATAAGGACGATAAACCGTAGGTCCCGTCTCACAGCCCTTGTTTGTAATAACTTTGTGGGACATTAAAGAACCCACACACTGCTCGCGACAAGTAGGGGATGTAGAACCTGGTGTTGTGGTCAGGCCCTTGTACATGTAGTTGTAATTATATATGTCGAGCGTTTCTTACATGAGCCCCTGGCTCGGGAGATGGGGCGACCACTCCCCATGTTATCGACAATAAGTAACTTGATTGATTGATTGATTGATATATTTGTTATGCAGTAGAAAGATATTTAATAAATGAAAGATCCTCGCAGTTATGTAAGCAACATAGTCAGTTGCCAAGATAAGACCTAACTATAACTACTGCTGTAGCAATAGTTACAACATGACACCTTAAGACGTCGCGCTTGGGACATAAATCCAAGCAGAAAAAACTTGGTCCGTAACTTACAGTAAGGACCTCTATCTCAGTTAGTAAGGGGTTGATGTGTATTTATGGGGACGCTGGCACACTTTATATTATAATTATAAAAAAAATTTATATCAGATTTTGCCAAAAGGATTCATAGAGAATTTCATAAAGATTTTAGCAAAAGGACCCCACATAGCACTACATAAAGCCTTTACCAAACCGATGTGAATATGATACGCGGTCCTGGCAAATTTCATTAAACTTTCCAGGTGTGTTGCGCGCCAAGCCTATACCAAGACTACGCGGCCCATGGTGTAATCAAACCCTTGTCAAACCATGGCTAATATGTTACAAAACTGATGTGAATATGATACGCGGTCCTGGCACATTTTATAATTTTTTTAAAATAAAAATGATTTAAAAGAAATAAAATAATAATTTAATAAGAAGAAGAATTATTATACAAAATGGACCAACAATTACGAAGATTAAATGTTACTCAACTAAAATCATTAGCTAGATGGTATAATATTCCAGGGCGATCGTATTTTAATAAAAGAGAATTTGTTCAAGAGCTGAGTAATATTCCTGAAATAACTAATAATATTCAACAAATTATTACTAATATTGCTGGAATTGTTAATGAGCTACGTAATACACCAATGAGGCCAATAGATCAACCAAATTTACCTCTTCCAATTCCAGAAATTGAACCACAACAAATAAGACCAGCAAATAGGCCAAATTTACCACCTTTAACTATTCCTCAAACAATGCCTGGTTCACCAGATCGAATTAATCCAGATAGCCCCCCGCCTGGTCCACCACCTAATCGTCGCAGAGGAACACCAACAGGCCCACCCCCGAAAAATACAAAAACAAAACAAACTCCTGTTTTAGGAAATGTATTAAACAAGTTTTGGAATTTTGTAAAACCATATATTCCTAAAAAAGTAAAAAATAAAGCAGAAGAATTAGCTAAAAATTTTATAGAAAGATATAAAAAAGTAAATAAGCCCAAAGAAATAAAGTCACCGCCTAAAAGAGATTATAATAAGGAGGGAGCGAAACCAAAAATAAAAAGAAAAGAGGAAAAAGAAGATTTTACGCCAAGACAATTTGAATCAGCTATTAATGGTAATTATTTAAGTTATAGGATTGAAGGAAATGAAAAGAATGATGAAAAGACATTCTTACATAAAATCAAACCAAAAGTTATAGATTTACTTGGAAAGAGAGTTGAATCACAAAAATCATTAAAGACAAAATTTATATTTTCATGTATGTTCAAGAAAAAAAATATTAACACTGGGGAAATTGAATACTGTGATAGACCCTTTCCTTCTGAAAAATCAGAAATTGTTCTTGAGGCAACGGATTTATCAGAATTATTTGATAGATTAACAAATCAACAACTTATATTATTTGAAAATTTTATAAATAATGGATCCGGTTGGGAATTTGTAAGAGTAGTAATGTTTGACATTTTCATAGATCGTTTTGTTCCTCTTTTAGAAGGTTCTTATATTCCACTACCAAAAGAATTGTTAAACAGGAATGCGATTATTAATCCACAGAATTATAATGATGATGAATGTTTTAAGTGGTGTGTAACACGAGCTGTATATCCAACCGATAAAAATCCTCAAAGAATAACTAAAGAATTGAAAGAACAATCTAAGAATTTTAATTGGAATGGAATTAATTTTCCAAGTGCAATACAAGATGTTGTTAATTTTGAAAACCAAAATGATTATGATATCGCTATATATGGATATGATGAGAAAATAGGAGTATATCCTATAAAAAGAAGTAGTAAACGCGGATTTAAATTGATTAGATTACTTTTATTAACAGAAGAAACAAATGAAGAAAATAAAGATGAAGAGCCAAATAAACACTTTGTTTTAATAAAGAATATTAGTGCACTTATACGAAGGCAAGTTACTAAACGTAAATGTAAGTTGTACTTTTGTGATAATTGTTTGCATCATTTTCATTTAAAAAGCTCATTAGAAAAGCATGAAGGATATTGTTATTTATACAATGAAGCAAGAATTGATATGTTAAAAAATAAAGATGGTAGTCCATGTTTTATTTCTTTTAAAAATTTTGTGAAAAAAATGAGAATACCTTTTGTAGCATACGCAGACTTTGAGTGTATTTTGAAAAAAATAAAAAATAATGAGCCCTTAGATAAAAGCAAAAGTTTTACAAATAAATATCAAACACACAAACCAGTTGCATTTGGTTGTTATATTAAGAGTTTTAATGAAAATATATGTAAATCAAGATTTTATAGATATACGGCTGAATCAGAAGAAGATGATGTGGCACAGAAATTTGTTGAATACCTAGAAAAAGAATTTAGGAAAATTTATAAAAAATGTATTAGTTATAATGTAAAAAGATTCAAAAAGTTTAATAAGGAGAATATGACTGAAGATGAAAAAATAAACTATGAAAACGCAACTCATTGCCATATATGTGAGAAAGAATTGGGTGAAGATAAGGTAATAGATCACTGTCATCTTACAGGAAAGTATAGAGGTGCAGCACATAATGAATGCAATTTAAATTATAAGATTCCAAAATTCTTTCCTGTTATAATTCACAATTTATCAGGATATGATGCTCATCTATTTATTAATAATCTTGCAAAAACAGAAGGTAAAATAAAACTTATACCTAATAATGAGGAAAAGTATATTTCTTTCTCAAAAGAGATTGTGGTTGATAGCTACAAAGATAAAGAAAGTGATAAGATGATAGATGTTAAGAGAGATATAAAGTTTATAGATTCATTAAAATTTATGTCATCAAGTCTTGATAGTTTGTCTAGTAATCTTACTAAATGTGGAAAGTGTGATGTTTGTAAAGGTATAATAAAAGGAAGTAGGTGTCTTAATCCAACAGATAAAAACCTACATGAAATTACAAAGTATTTTGTAGGCGAAGAATTAAAGTTATTATTGAGAAAGGGAGTATTCCCATATGATTGGCTTGATGATTTTGATAAATTAAACGAAAACCAACTTCCACCAAAGGAATCTTTTTACTCAAAACTTAGAGGTGAAGATATTTCAGATGAAGATTATGAACATGCTAAAAAGGTATGGAAAAACTTTAATATGAAAACAATGCGAGATTACCTTAATCTATATCTCCAGTCTGATGTGTTATTATTAGCTGATGTTTTTGAAAACTTTAGAGATGTTTGTCAAACAAATTATGGTTTGGATCCTGCTTGGTATTATACAGCACCCGGACTGGCTTGGGATGCAATGCTAAAGTTAACCAAAATTGAATTGGAGATGATAAATGACATTGATATGTTAATTATGATAGAGAAAGGTGTTAGAGGCGGCATAGCTCAAATATCAAACAGATATGCTAAAGCAAATAACCCATACATGAAAGAATATGATCCTAAAATGGTTACAAATTATATACAATATCAAGATGCAAATAATTTATATGGTGGGGCAATGAGTGAAGCATTACCAACTCATGATTTAAAATGGATGAGTGAAAATGAGCAAAAAAATTGGAGAAATATGCCATGTATTGTAGAGGTTGATTTAAAATATCCACAACATCTTCATGATTTACATAGTGACTACCCGCTTGCCCCAGAAAGAATTAAGGTTAATAGGGTTGAGAAATTAATACCAAACCTAAATGATAAGAAAAAATATGTTGTTCACCATGAAACTCTAAAAAAATATGAAAGTCTAGGATTAGAAGTAACAAAGATTCATAGAGGAATTAAATTTGAAGAGTCAAAATGGTTAAAACCTTACATAGATTTGAATACCAAACTCAGGGCTGAAGCAAAGAATGATTTTGAAAAAGATTTCTTCAAACTCATGAACAACTCTGTATTTGGTAAAACAATGGAAAATCTTAGAAAAAGGGTTGATATAAGATTGGTTACTAATGAGAAAGAAGCAAGAAAATTAATATCAAAAGCTAACTATAATCGTCGCACTATTTTTTCTGAAAATCTTATGGCGGTTCATATGAATAAAACACATATAAAATACAATAAACCTATTTACTTAGGAATGTGTATTTTAGATATAAGTAAAGCAATGATGTATGACTTTCATTATAATTATATTAAACCAAAATATGGTGAAAAAGCTAAATTACTTATGACAGATACAGATAGTCTTGTATATGATATAGAAACTGAGGATTTCTATAAGGATATAAGCCCTGATGTTAGAGAAATGTTTGATACTAGTAATTACCCAAAAAATCATCCATCAGGCATTGAGACAGGCGTAAACAAAAAAGTAATTGGTAAGTTTAAAGATGAAGCCGGCGGTAAAATAATAACTGAATTTGTTGGCTTACGGGCAAAACTATACTCTTTCAGGATGGATGATGGAGAAGAGATAAAAAAGGATAAAGGAATTAAAAAATCAGTTGTAGAAAATAGTATAAGATTTGATGATTATAAGGAATGTTTGGATAGCAAAGCAAAGCAGATGAGAGAAATGTCAGTAATAAGAAGTTATAAGCATTTTGTTTATACTGAAACTGTTAATAAAGTTGCACTATCTGCTGATGATGATAAGAGAATTATTCAAGAAGATGGAATACGTACTCTGCCATATGGTCATTATCGGGCGGAGCCCTCCCCAGCAGAGCTGGATCTAACTAAAACAGAATTAGGAGGTAACTGCGTATCATAAGGAATAACTTGCAATTCTTCCCTTACAAATCCACGCCTCGGCCCATCAGTCAAATAATATAAAACTGGCTGATTAGGTGAAATTATACTTTTATAAATATTATAAACTTTAATACTCCAAATAGGATCAGTTGCTCTCCTTTTTTCACCACCTTCAAGCTCACCATGAAATAATAAATATCTAACTTTAACATAAGGGGATAATCTAAACTCATCAAGACCAACAACTCGGTGATATCTTTTAGTTTCAAGTTCCACTTCTTTCATTTTTATGGCTTTATCAGGCTCTTTACCAGTTATTCTCGTTGGTGTATTATTCAAAGTTTTCAAAATAGCTGGTAATCTTTTCACCCATACTCTTGATCGTGTATCACTAATCATTTCTTGCGCATATTGATGGCTAAATAATTTTTCACCCAATATTCTGTTTGCGTTTTCCACAAATGCTTGGGCTCTATGATTACCAGCTTCACTTCTTTGTATTCTTACATTATGGTAATTCATGAGTTTACTAACTTCACCCATAAATTCTTTTCCAGGATCAACCATTAATGTTTTAGGGTATTTTAACTTTCTAGAATATATTTTTTTAAAAGCTTCTGATATCTCTCGACTTTCTTTTGTGGTTAATGGCTCAGCATCTTTATATCTCGAGGCGATATCAACCACAACTAATGCATATTTATATGTTTTTCTTCCAACTCTATCATGCGGTAAAAATAATAAATCTGCTTGATGAATCTGATTAGGTTTATCCACCGTCCAGTGTGGTCTAGGTATATATTTTGGAGATGGAAGATATATTTGCCATATTGCTTGTTTCTGAAGCCATTGTTTTGCTTCATCTTCACTAACCTTTGCCTTTTCAGCTAATTTAGGAATTGCAGAATATCCTTTCCAATACCCCTCAGTTGAATAATATATTTTTGATAAGTCTGTACTCATTTAAAGATTAACCAAAGTAACTTATAAATTACAATGACGTCTGAAAAAATTAATCCAAATAGAATTCCTAGAGAGCCATTTGGTTTGAAAGCGGAATCAACAATTAACCGAATTACTCTCAATCCTTCATCTGCTAGCCCCGGAGAAACATTATATATAAATATTCCAAAACTTTCTGAGAATTTAGTGATTGTACCTGGAAGCGTATCTCTATTATTTGACTTGGATGTCGATGGACACGCTAATAATACACTTGTGAATAATGTGGGAAGGAATCTCGTATCTAGACTTAGAGTTCTTTTTGGAGGTGAAACATTACAAGATACTCAAAGATATGATCTTTTTCAAACCTATCATGACTTATTCTTAACAGATGAAGAACGTGAAGATAGATTAAAACAAGGTATTTCTTCTGAAAACATGAGAAAGCTCAGGACAAATGCGGGTGATAAGAAAACACAAGATGTTAAGGCAGTGACCCTTGCATCAGTACATAACACCAAGTATCGTATACCACTAAACCATCCTATTCTAAACGATCATGGAGTTTTCTATCCAAAAGCTCTAGATCATCATCTAATATTCGAGATTACACTTGCCCCAGTTAATGATATTGTTGTTTATTCCGACACTACTAAGACTCCATCTTATTCAATCAAAAACCTTGAGTTAGAATATTCCTCCATTTCAAGTGAATACTTGGCTCGCGAGGCACAAGCAGCTTATCAGGTTGGTAAAGGATTCTTTTACGAAAATGTCACTCTACACAAAACTTTTACATTTTCTATAGGCGGTGATGGTGTTATAAATCAGCATATTAATTTACCTAGAAGATCAATGACAGGAATATTGTGTTTGTTTACATTACCATTCACAGCAGGTGCGCGTAACTCTGAGAATTTTTACAACCCAGGTATCACCTCAATCAATATAGATGTTGATGGCGTGCCAAATCGTTTATACTCTAAGGGGATGATACCATCAGATCTATGGGAGTCGGTAAAGAAACGTTTTAGTCTGACCGAAGGGAAGCAGTCGGTAAAGGAAAAGGATTTTTATGCTGATAAGTTTGCTCTTTGGGTTGATATGAGAACTCACCCAGATAATGGTATTCATGGTGGCGGACTAGCATTAAACAATACACAAGATGGTGTAAAACTAGAAATTAAAAGAAAACAAGGCGGATCTGGAATAATAACATGCCATATGTTTGTTGTAGCTGACGCAATGATGGAAATAATGAATTCAGGTTTGAGATCAATAAAGTACTAACTGAATAGATTTAAAAACCTTTAGTTATGATACAAAAATCATGGAAGAACTACGAGAAAAAATACCATTCCACTGTATCATAACCGGGCCAACAAATTGTGGAAAAACAAAGTACCTCATTAATCAGCTAAGAGGACCATTCCTAAAAATTTTTTATTACATTGTTTTAATATGCCCAACTTATTCTAAAAATAAAACATATCATAATTTTGCTCGAGGAGATAAACGTTTCTTTGTATTATCGCCAGATGCCAGTAATATTGATGAGATTAATGATTTATTAACTGATTGTCAAACTTTATTCTCTGGAAAAAATACATTAATAATTTTAGATGATTGTGCTGTTTCGGGTGATCTGAAGAAAAGATCAAACAAGTTTATAGATTTGGCATTCTCCGGAAGACATCATGGATTATCAGTTTGGGTTCTCACTCAGCAATTAACATCTATAGCAAAACCATTCCGGGAAAATGTGGCGTGCGTTGTTACTTTCCATAATCCATCGCAAAAAGGTATGAAAATGTTTTTCGAAGATTATGGTGGCGATTTGGATTACGAATTAGGTAAAAAGTTTATGCATCTCCTGAAAACAGAAAAATATTCTAGGCTATGTTTGAGTTTGCGTTACCCATTTAATTGTTATTTGGAAATCCCTTCGGGGTAGGCTCCGCCGTATTTCCGAGCGAAGTGATTTCCTTCGGACCGGCAAAGCCGATTTAAAAATAACCCATGTATTATCACAAAAGATGGCAAACGTTGAAGATTATATTAGTGATGTAAAAGATGAGGTAAAAGATGAGGTAAAAGATGATAATGAACTTGAAATAAAACAAGAATCACTAGCTATTCTCGCAGCTCTTGGAACTACAAAGGAATATTTAGGTGTTGATATGAGTCTAGGTGATATAAAAAAATTATCAGTGAAAGATGTTGATAAATATTATAATCGATACCAGGCAGTATTAGGTAAGAAAATTAACGGAGGGTTGGTAGATTCATCTCTTCAACTAGTTTCTAAAATTATTTCTTACATGGTTCCTGTGGATGATATTGATGCCCTTTGTAAGGATTTGAAGAATGATGATTTAGTTAATCGTGAACTAACAAACATTGTTGGGTTATTAGCATTAAAAGCAGGAAGACTGGCTGCACTTGCTAGCGGATTATTTCAAGTAGCTAAACACGTTAAATTCAACAAAAATCAACAAGTTACAACTACAACTGAGCATAAAAATCAAGATATTTCAAATACAACTGAACAGACTACAGAGCAGGCTGATAGCGGGTATGATACTGTTCATTAAGCATGATTTAAAGATTTCTTAATTATATGTAAAATAATGTCTGATCAAAATGAACAAGTTGAGCAAATTACAGCTGATCCCAAACCAGAAAATAAAGATTCGAAAAAGAGGGAGAAAGATCCTAAAAAGGTCGCGGCTGGGAAAAAATTGGCGGAATATAATAAAAAAGCAAAAGAAGCATTAGCTAGGGAAATTAAACGCGAAGAAAAAATGAAACAGGAAGAAGAGACCCTACGGGCCGCGGAGCAAAATGAAAATACATATAGTGAATCAAAATCATGGCTACCAGAGTTATCTTTTACTACTGTTTTATCTGTTGTTGGATTAGGGTTTACAGCATTTGATCTTTTTATGAGATATCAGGAAAAAGCTAGAGATGGGCACACTGAATATAAAAATAGGTTACCAGATTTATCACAAGTACCACAAATACCACAGCAAACAAAGATACCATTGTCTATAACTCCAAAATCTTTAGGAATGGAATAATTACTAAAGTCATCTAAAGATTTCTTACTGATGTAGTAAAAAATCATGTCAAGCGAAAATAAACTTGTGAAAACTGTTACTGATTCTGCAGTCCTTATCGGATTAGGAGCTGGTGTTGGATATGTGGCTAAAAAGATGATGAAAGAATCATTTTTGAACGATCCATCCTCAAGTATTACAAATTATGCAAAATGGGTAGCTGTATTGTCAGGTAGTATGTATCTAAAAACATATTTAGAGGAACAAAAGATTTTACCAAATTAAAGAATAATAATGGCATTTGTTTCAATAGCAATGATGGTTGGAGGAGCAGTATTAAACTCAACAGCATTTGTTGGCGGGTCATATCTCGCAAAATATTTATCAGGAAATAAAACTGATACAGAAAAAATAAGACACGATAAAGCAATGGAAAAATATCAAAGAGATTATGCAGAATATCAGGAAAAAAGACAAAAACTAATGGATTGGAAAATAAAGAAAAAAGATGAAAAATATCAAGCATCAAAAAACATTTCAACTACAAATGAACAATTTGCATTATATGAACAAATGCATGAACCTAAATTCTCTGATTATTATAGTCCCAGCGATAATCAAAAGACGGGTGAAATGGTATATGTAGGTGTTGGTATGTTGGTATTGGGTTACATAGCTAGTAAATTATTTTAAATTATAAAAACATTAATTGTTTTATAATTAAAGTTTAGAAATTAATCTCTTCTTCCAATAAAGTTTCACCCCAAGTTTCAGAATTAATATCATTATCCACCAACTTAAAAATTTTTTCTATTTTTTCATCCCCGCGACAAATATATTCTCCATTTTCACTTGATTCAGGAATCATTTTAATTAAGGTAAATAATTTTTCTAGTTTTTCTCTATCTTTTAACCTAACGGCAATATTTCGTAACAATAACAAGTCATCAAATGAAATTTTTTGTTCATTACTAATTTTTCTTAGAGTATCAAACCAAAGATGTACACTAAAATCATTAAGGTTATTAAACATTTTAAATTCCATTGTTATATTTTATATTTTATTTTATATCTTTAAATCATAATTCATTTTTTTTATTTAGAAACATAACTTTTAGATCTAAAGATTTCTTACTGTTGAGTAAAAAAAAAAATCATGGCAGAAGCAGGAGATATACCATTAGAGGATTTACCAAAAGTAGATGATGGTGATAATGATGATGATGATGATGGTGATGACACATTTTATCAAAGCCCAAACACATCTACATCTGTTGATCAGGGTTATCTTGGTTATTCAGAATATATGTCAGAAAGAAAACGGCTTCAATGGGAAATAAAAGATGAAGAGAAAAACCCGGCAAATATTAGAGAAAGAGATGAGGAATATGATAGAAGGAGAGAAGCGGGGCAAGAACTAAAACGATATTTGCCAAATTACAATCCTGATGATGGAACATTTAATGTAACATTTGGAGAAGATGGTAGTTTAATCGTTAGATTTAGTAATAGGAGTAATTCTGCACCGCATACAGTGGTTGATAAAGATGGAAATCTTAAGCTTGAAGATTTACCAAAAACAATGAGAAAAGCTCTAGGTGCTGATTATGCAACAATGTTGGAAAAATATAATGATACCATATCACAATTAAATGAAGAAAAAGAAAAAAATAAGGAATTAAATAATATCGCAGAGGGGTTGATGGTAGAAATAAATACACATCCACAGGAGATAGATCGATATATTGAAAAAGAAAAAGAACTTCGTGAATTCATTGAGAGGCAGCAGGTAGAAAAAGCAGAAAATAAAAGTCTTTTCGATCAAACTGTTAAACAGAATATAGAATTAAAAATACAAGCAGAGAAAATTTTGGATGAAACAAAATTATACAAAGAAGAAATAGATAAATATAAGAAGGGTAAATTAAATTTATCAAAGTTAGAGCAAAGTAAAGAGCGATTACAATCAGAGGTTGATAAATTAAATGAACAAATTAGAAATAAAACAATTTCTATAGAAGAACAAAGATCAGATATTGATGGGCGAAAAGAAGAAATACTTAAAAATCTACCATTACGAGAGAGGTTAAAGTATATCTTCAAAAAGTATGGTTTTACAGTATTTTCTGTTATGATTGCTGTGGGTGTTGTTATTGGAGCTATAGTTTCTAATCTTTCAAAAGGTCTATCCAAATTAGGAAAAGGTGTTGGTAATGGGTTGAAAGCTCTTGGTAAGAAACTCGGTGAAATATTACCAGGAATGGTTGGAGCTATCGTGAGCTTTCTATTCAAAACAGCTGGCGAGGTTATTGGATTTTTAGGTAAGAATGCTTGGTTATTGATAATGGCTGTGGTTCTATATTTTGTGGAAAGTATAAAAAAGAGAAAGTAACAAATTTAAAGATATCACACAGTTCAGTAAAATACAATATGGAAGACTACAATAGAATTTACGGCCCTGCCGGTCCCGAGCAAAGCTCGATTTATCCTGGATTACCTAATAATTCAGATCCAGCCAATTTCAGACTACAAAAATCAAGTGAAGTATTACAAAATCTTGATAGAGAAATTAAACATTATGAAGATGTGAGGAAAAAATATAATAGGGCGAGAGGAATATTTACAAAAATCAGTGTTTGTAGTGGAATTCTTTCTGTTATTCTATCTGCAAGTGGACTTGGAACTTCTCTTACCGGTTTTGGAGCTATTATTGGTGTTCCGTTGGGTGTTGTGGCCGGAATTTGTGGTGGAGTATCTGTTGGATTTGGTGCAGCATCAAAAAGACTTTCAAATAAAGTTAGTAAACACGAACAAACCGCTGCAATTGCAAAATCAAAATTAAACACCATTAACGACTTGGTTTCAAAGGCATTGAAAGATAATGTTATATCCGATCAAGAATTTTCTATAATTTTAGCAGAGTTGGAAAAGTTTCAAAAACTAAAACTAGAAGTTCGTCAAAAATTTAGGAGAGATACAGAAAAAAACTTAAACATGTCGCAGATAAGAAGAGAAGTTCGTGCAGATCTATTAAAAGAGTTAACCACTCCCGCTCATTAAAAATTTCATATGAGAAAACTGATGTGGGTTGTAATTGTTTTGCAGGCATTAGAAATACTATTGAAGATTAATACTTTACATCTTATTCTTAATCTAAAGACCAGATTATCTGAAACACAAAGAATAAGATGTTATTAAACGACTTCAAAAATATATACCCAAACGCTAATCTTGATAAATTTACATTTGTGAATGATTCATATGGTGGCTATATTAGGTGGAAATATAATGAGATGACTGTCATGTCTAATGATGATCCTACTGGAAAAACATGGACTGATGATCTTTCTCCTAATTTGAAAACATTGTTATGGGAAGATTTAGGGTTAAGTTTACCGGAAGTAGTTTCATCTTTTCCAAAGAGTTTATCCATAACCAATCTAACTTATCCAATACCAGCTATTAACTTTGATGACTTTACAACTGATGTAACAAAAATGCTAACCTTTCTAGATATATACGTTTCAAATACGAAGAAATTCACAGCAAAAATGAGAAACATATTTACATCACAAGTTGTAACATTCAAGTTTGGTAAACAAAGTAGAAAATGGTTGAATGCCCCAGATATGAACTATTGGCCTCAACAACTTAACTTTGCAGTATGGTGTGCAACATCTGGTTGTGGTATAAGTCCTTTCGAGAGTCTAAATTATCCTAAAGTAATTAGTAGTTTTATAAAGTTTCATATATATTTCACAATAAGGCGAATATTGTATGAATTGAAACTGCCTTTGCCAGATGAACAACCTTTTGTGATAAATAATAATCCATATAATAAAGTTGCATATCAACGATTGTGTGCTGAATTTGGGGTTAGTAATAATTCTGATTTTAGATGGAAAGGTGGTAGAAACGGGGGTTTAGGAGATATATTCCTTGATTATGGTTCTGGATTCCATGGAAGAGGCGGAGGATATCAAAATGTACATGTAGTAAGAAATTACGATCATGAAGCAGACCAATGGCCCGGCGAAGGTGGTAAATTTGCTGATGACGGTGGTAAGAAAGAAAATGGTAATCTTATCTCATTTATTCGTAATGATGACTTTGCTGATTTCAAATATGCTTGGTTTATCCCAACAAGTGGTCATGGACTCACTAAAGCTGGACTTGGTAGATTGAATCGATCTGCTGAAGCTTTTGTTTACTGTATATTGGGAGCACAAGTTAACACAAGAAATTCAATTTATGGTAATGGCGGTGGAGCAATCGAGACGCAACAAGAATTCTTAGCTTTATTTGAGAGTAGTGTGATTGAGAATGACATTTCTAGTTCTATCCAAAGATATCAATTAGCTGTACAAGAAGCGAAATTACGGCTTGATTTAGCTATTGCTCCAGGTTTGTGGTTAATGCCAAGTAATATGATCATAAACACAGAAAGCGTGGTTGGATATAATAACAAACTTATGAAAGCGACTAATGATATGGAATTTGGGGCGAATAATTCCCTAAACATGGAATCAAAACCGGTTGGAATAAGTCATAAAATGGGATCTTCAAAGTTAAAGTTACCTCATTCAATAGTTGAGATAAATCCGAAATCAAAAATCTCTCCAACGCAAAATGAAAAGCCTGCCAAAGGCCCAGACTCGCTAGACGTAAAGACGGACGTGACTACGCAACATGAAGATAATATATTAGCATTTATAATTGTCTCTAGTGTATTTGCGTGGTATCTATTTCGGTAGTTCATGACCATTTCACGTGATTATCATTGTTTTTGGATTAGCGTTCACGTGTAGAACAATAGATTGCATACTTTTACGACATAGCAACAAGCAAAATGTAAAGTAGATTTGAAATCGAAAAGTAGATTTTATGTTTACTTTTAAAAGGCCGGTTTCTAACGTCGCTCAGGAATGTGATTACGTCAATGTAATCAGATCTAAAGACCAGCTTCGCTGAAAACAAAAATGTTAAGCATTACCATGTATGAGTCTGAAACTAGGATTTATTTAGATCCTCCACTGAAAAATCTTCGGGAGATACAACTCCTTGATTGTAATATACAAACCAAAAGATTGATTAATTTCAAGGAACAACAGATATTGTTTAATGTAGAGAATCAACCACTAATAATAATACAACCCGGTACATATTCGTTGCGTGATATTCAATCGATCTTTCTTAATGATACTGATAGGTCAAAGATAACAATCATTGAGACAGACACTGTTGACTATCTTTATTCCAATAAGAACTTCAAAATAAAACTTACGAGAGGGTTAGCGGTTGGTTTAGGAGTGCCTGAAGTTATAAATCCTGGTAAATTATACCCTATAAATATACAGATTAAGGAACCACTGAGACTTATGTGTAGTATAGTGGATAATAAGTCATCATATATGAATAAAACCAAATATGGAGAACTTGTTAAACTCTCGCCATCACACCTACTTGCAAACATACCCTCAAAGGATTATCCAACAATTCCAGTTCGAAAATATGAGACCCTAATAAACCACTTTGATTTAACTATCTTAGACACTGAATGGAAAAAACTTGATCTGATGGGTTCTCCCATAACTTTTAGTTTAAGATTTAGATAAATTTTTTATGTTATATAACACATGTGGGCGTTATACAACATTATATTTTTTGTTGCGGGTCTTGTTTTATTCTACATTCCTTACAAGAAGCTTTTTGTTTACCGTGTTCACATATTTGCGATCCCCCACATTCTTTACATTGTTGTTTTTGTTTATTATGTATGCATATTTGTGATCCGCCACATTCTTTACACCGATACTTAACTCTTCCATGTATACATATTTGTGCTCCTTTACAACTTTTGCAAAAATATTTAACTTTATCATGAATGCATATTTGAGATCCTCTACATTCTTTGCAAAAATATTTATGTTTTTCATGTATGCAAATATAAGGACAAGTAGTGGAGACTTTTTCAATTAAATTTATAATTTTTTCTTCTTCAAACTTTTTAAACTCATTAATAAAATCTTCTCTTAAATATAGTTTTGATCTTCCTTTAATTTTTAAATAACTCGCAATTCTTTTCAAATTTGTTTTACTCAAAGTTTCTAATTTTTCCATCTTTATTAAATTATTATTTTATTTCTTTTAAATCATTTTTATTTTAAAAAAATTATAAAATGTGCCAGGACCGCGTATCATATTCACATCAGTTTTGTAACATATTAGCCATGGTTTGACAAGGGTTTGATTACACCATGGGCCGCGTAGTCTTGGTATAGGCTTGGCGCGCAACACACCTGGAAAGTTTAATGAAATTTGCCAGGACCGCGTATCATATTCACATCGGTTTGGTAAAGGCTTTATGTAGTGCTATGTGGGGTCCTTTTGCTAAAATCTTTATGAAATTCTCTATGAATCCTTTTGGCAAAATCTGATATAAATTTTTTTTATAATTATAATATAAAGTGTGCCAGCGTCCCCATAAATACACATCAGGGGTATATATCAAGACTAGTAGAGTTTACATAGTGGAACAGTGCAGTAGACTGCATACATGATATACCAAGCACAGCCTACAATAACAGCACCTCCAAGTGTAGCTTGCCATTGTTGTCTCTAGGCTTTACTTATTTTGTACGGGACTATAGTATTTGTATAGGTAATCACATGATTTCGAGTGCAATTTGGGATAAATCAGCATGAGTAAATTTTTCAAAGGCTAACCAATTTGTAGTCTTTGAAAAATTTACGAGTGCTGATTTATCCCAAATTGCACGAGACAAATCATGTGATTACTTGTTAATAATATACATGCAAAAATTTAATTTCAACTTTCTGCACTCAATTTCAACTTTTTGCACTCAATTTCAATTTTCTGCACTGTTTGGGATTAATTGACATGCTCTCAGCCAATGAGCATGCTGAAATTTTTGCATGCATATTATTAGGAATAGATATACAGCAAACAGTCGCAATTTTATTTATTTTAAAGAAATCATTTTCTTTGTCATTTGACAGATCCTCCAGTTTTGGTTTGCCAAAAGTCTTCCTACCAGTAATTTAGAGATCTTTTTGACTTATCATCTGGATGAGCTTTGTTATCCTCTAAGTTTAATTTTGATCAGGTTAGTATGGATAATTTTTTTCAAAAGTTGTTTTTAGTGGTTACTAATTAACCATTATTAATGACAAGAAGGCAAATTACAGTAGAACACCGATATAACAATACGTCAAGGGAGCAGTAACATTATATAGTTATATTGTGGTATCATTATATTGAGACTCCTGATACAACAATATTGCTGTAAAATAACCGAAAATATTGTCATATTGAGGTAAAATTAACATGTACTTTTTTACTTGGTAGGTAAAGGCCCACAGGGCCGGAGATTATCCCGGTTTCTGTAGCACTATTACTCCCCCCTGGATTACTGGTTACCCCCAGCATTATATCGCTGGTACCCATTTATACACCTGGGTGGAGAAAGACAGTGTGGAGCTAAGTTTCTTGTCTAAGGAAACTACACAAGTTACCCCCAGCATTATATCACTGGTACCCATTTATACACCTGGGTGGAGAGAGACAGTGTGGAGCTACGTTTCTTGTCTAAGGAAAACAATACAGTACCACAACCAGGGCTCGAACTCCAGACCTCCTGCTCGGAAGTCTGGCACGCTATCCTTTACACTACTGTCTCTCCACACTTTTTTTACTACATATTGTTTAATTAAACTTGTAGTGAGTATCAAATGACTCACAAACATAGTGTTTCAAGCAACAATTTGCAAAGCAATGTTTACACAAGGAAGAAGGATGGTTTTGTTAGTTAAGTTATAAAAACACGCCCACTGTCCTGAAGATTTTGATCAAAATTGTAGGCTCTATTTGTACAGACTGTCAAGTTAATGTCGTCTTAAGGTCATATTCCACATACTAGCCTGTGAACACCAGAAAACAGCTGTGTTCATAGGCTTCCCACATACCTAAACTAATATGTCTTGCTTCTTGTTTTTCAGGGATCCGGTAATCTCCGCTGTAAAGCAGCAAAATCAGCAAAGTCACCAGGAGAGCAAAGCTGATGATAGTAGCAGTTGTA
Organism: Ricordea florida; assembly: GCA_949710005.1. Classification (NCBI taxonomy): domain Eukaryota; kingdom Metazoa; phylum Cnidaria; class Anthozoa; order Corallimorpharia; family Ricordeidae; genus Ricordea; species Ricordea florida. Next base: position 23,875,339 of record OX453285.1, read on the forward strand.
TGCCTCAGTTTAGCACTGAATTTCTGAACAAAGTGGTAACCCATGTCATGGATAAAATCCACGAAAGTGAAATTGAGGATCAGTATCATTTTGACCTGCTGGAATGCCTTGAAAAATTTGTAAGTATGGAAAACACAGATTCAGATTCAGCTTCAGCTTCTAAGATAGAGAACCTTCAGTTAGGTGCTGGCATACCACAGAGTGAATTTACAGTGGCTAGTAAACACCTCTGGCAAGAAATCTTAGAGAACATAAAGAAAGATTTCCAAAGACATCCTCATATAACTTTGTCAGTTCACACTGCAGCAACCATCGCCGCAGCAGCAGTGTCTCAACAGCGAGATTGGGGACCTGAGAGAGAAATTGTGTCAGAGCTGCAGGCTGATGTGGTTCTGTTTTCCTGCAATCACCATTTCCCACGAGTCTATTTTGTCGAATTTGTTTTACCAGAGTTCCAACAAAGGATGTGGGAACTGGTGTTTCCTTTGAAACACACCATCAAATTACTCTTGCGGTATTATGGCAAACTTGAAGGCTGCATGCCGACTGCTTGTCCTGTGTGTGTGTATAACTCTGTCAGAACGGAGCAGCTAGAGATAGTTTCCCAAGCTGGCAGTATGAAAAATGAATCATTTATGGCCAAGCCTTGGGAAATATGATAGCAAGAAACTGTTATCCTCAAAGTATGTATTTTTTAGGTGTGTACTGTATTTTCTTACTTACTGGTATGTAAATTTCTAGATGGATTTGTAGGTTTTGTTTTCTTTTTTTTTCTAAAAAAGTAGCCATTATTGTCAGAGATTACTTATATAGGCAGCCTGTGTGCAGACATCCCTTCCTTTCTTTGTTGTCAATGTGGGAAGACACCATTACATTTACTGTATATGTATGCAAAGGAAATAGGGGACCTTGAGGCAACAATAATAATTTCATTTACTAATTTCTTAACAATAAATAATATAATAGAGACTTAACACAGCAAGGATGGGAGGGTTTGACGACGGCATTCGCTACCTAAAGGAACTGTGACAACCTCTATCTGTTGACTGTCAAGTTAAGTTACGCAACAGTTGTTTTCATGACCGTGCTCCGTGTTTTTTGCGCAAATGCAAAACACAATTCTCAGTCTGTAGTTGTCTTTGTTTATCAGTCTGTTACATTTTCTTTGTAAAACTATTGATTTTAAAACCTGGATAATCAACAACATTCAGAGTTCTCGTCCGCATAGCCTAATGAAATAACCAAGAACATGCGGCCGTACGTGACTGCTATGTTTTGTGAATGTAAAATAATTAAATTAGACAAATTAACTTATCATGTAAGACTCTTGCTGAAGCCTGCTGTAGAATAGTTTGTGTATGGCAAAGTGTTATAATCAAAATCAGGAAAAAAAAAACTGGTCAGTCAGGTGAAAGTCAGCCTGAAACTTGTCAGTTGTAAAAGGATGAGGAGTTAAATGTTAATAGAGTGGTAACTGAAGCAAAAAAACAAATTTTCACCTACATACTCAATTCTTCAAACTTCTGTTGACTGCTTGATGGGCATATGATTCATGGTAGGCCACCATGTAGTCACCAAATATAGTGTTTACAGGGGTATACAAGGGTTTTCAAAGTTATATCCTTGTAAATCCTTGTATACCCCTGTAAACTGACTATATGGTGGCCTACCATGAATTATATGCTGCTTGATGTGACAGCAAGCCAAATGAAGTTGTGCACAGGAGCACGACGGCATTCATGCTTGAGTGCCTTCACGATTGCGCATGCACATGACATAATTTTGAAGCCAACCCCATCGTCACTGCGTTAAGTCTCTAATATTATTAATGTCATCAAAATTACTAAATAAATGAAGAAGATAATGTCATATCGAAACCACTTAATATCAGAAATACATTATTTGGTATATCACATAGTAATCTATCAACAGATCAATCCCAGATTTTTTTAAAGAAAAGAAATATTTAGTTTATACACCTGTTGCAGGTACGAAATTTGGAGCTTCCACATTTAATTGTACTTTATTAATTGAATCAAAAAAGCTCATAGGCAGGAAAAATCCTCTGACTCTTAATAGAATTACATTTCTTACTCAAGCTAAGACAGTTAAAATGGTATAAGTATTTTATCTTCTTTTTGGTGTAAACCAACCTATTTGTCTTAACTGATTTTTTTAGTTACCACAGTCCACCTTCAGCAGGTTTACGAATTTCTATCTCTGATTAAGATGGACGAAAATTCAGTTAATGAAATTAGATTCTTTAACACCAAAAAGATGTTTAAAATATGTCTTTTTTGTGGTTCAATTGTTTCCTTGGTTCAAATTTTATTTTCCTTTGTTTTCTGGTATGGTAATGTATGATAATGAGTTTGAAACAAAGAAAAATAAAATTTAAACCAAGGATAAAATTGAACTGCAGCATCTACAACCGATTGCCCATGAGTGCATGGTATATGTGTTGTTCCTGAGTTAAGTTTGTCCCAGTTGATGGAAGGTGGTGATTTCTTGGCACATTCTCTTTACCAGTTTGGTAATGTGTAGAATGTATGAGGGGCACTAAGAAAAATTTGTATCATGGCAATAGGGAGATAAAGGTTTGAATTTCATTGTGTTAAGTCCCACATGCTGTCATGGTCTAGTACAAAGATACTATTTACTACTGGTATTGAGACAACCAGTTAATGCTGACAAACTTCCCTGCTACAGGTATTTTTTTATTAAAATTCCCACTTTGTCTTATTTTGACACCTTTATCTTACAAAAAGAAATAAAATTCTGTGGAGTTAATTATTGTTCAGTAAGAGCCTCATGATTACAATCATTCTATAGAATATTGTTTGAGTGTTAATTGCTTTATAAAGAAGGATTTTGTCAAAGCCTGATCACACAAAATGACAGCCTCTGACTTAAAGCAAAAATAAATCACCTTGTTAACACCCACTCCCATGCAAATTGTTTTAATACAAAATTATTCTTACAACTGGTAGATCAATAGTAGCACTGCTTAGCAAACAGAAAGTTGAAAGCTGTACTGTTGTAAACATGTACAGATACAGAGGTGTTCCAATTTTTTCTTTTACTTGCCTATAGTTACTATAGCTTTTTAAACTGAGTTACAAGAATTTTAATACTAGCATGTGTAAAATCCTCCATCATGCTTTCTTGAGTATCCTCCATTTGTTGATGCACTGTGATGGCTCTCTGATAGAAACAAGAAAGAGATAAAACTAGTTAGATAAAAGACTTGCAGAGTTATGAAGGGGAGAAATTCTTTCATAGTTAAAACCCTTTCATTCCCAGGATCTGAGTAGTAACTTTCATAAGTGAAAGCCAGATGTTTTGTCGTGGGTTAGTTTGGAGAATTTGTTATTAAGTCAGTTCACCATATTTTAGTTGATCCTTTTACCAATTTCCCTCCTCAGTTTCCTGTACAGTGTCCTCTTATTGTAAGGAGAATTCCAAGTTGATCACTCAAAAGAGTGAAAGGGCCATTTCACTCCCAAGGTCTTAGTAGCAATTCTATTAAGTGACTGCCATACATTTGGTTTTAAGTTAGTTTGCATAATTGGTGTCAGAGTTGATCATTTCTGTAATTCTTGTTGACAGTTAGTCATGCATTGCACTGTTCTTGTATGGAGAAGTTCCATGCTGATCACCTCTGGGAATCAAAGGGTTAATGGGACTAATTGGGGAGTGTTGTGGGATAGTTTCTAAAGAAACTGGTGCTGCATAGGTGGGGAATTGAAACACAAGAAATTGGGATAATCAAACAAGTTGATAAAGTAATTTGTACCACTCTCAGGTAAAAGAGGGAGTGCTGACATTTCAAGTGTTAGCAATTTGTCAAAGCTCTGATGAAGCTCTGACGGAGGGCTAACACTCAATATGCCTGCACCCCCTCTTTTACCTTACAGTGTTAAAAATAATTATTACTTTATCAACTTTTTTGATTATCCCAATTTAAGTGGGGAGTAGATTACTATTAGATTATTATTAGGGCCTGGGTTGGTGTAGATCGACCTAGAATGGGATCTGATCCCTGGGGGGGGGGGGGGTACCTTAGGAATTTCTGGATGGGGATGTGCTGCTGGAACCCTTGGCCTATACCAGAGCTGGTTCAGCTGAATTTTGCTGCCCTATACTAGAGTAAACCCCCCAAATCACTCCTATCCTAGAGTATGAACCAGTATTAAACCACCGATTTACATTTGCATCCAGATTTTTGACAGTTTGATAGTCAATTCCTGGTTTCCTTGGTCTAGATAAAATCTTCAACCAAATGGTCAGTTTCGTGAAAAATGATACCCTGTTCTAGACCCAAACGCTCCGATTTATATACCGTATGCTAGAGTAAACTGCTTGAAAAGCATACCCTTCACGGCAACACATACCTATATAGCCCATATGTGGCAGTACCACCCCTGGGGATCTGATGTCTTACTGTCTATATGCCAAGTTTACAATCTATCTTGCACTGAATACAAAATTACTAGTGTATGACAGCTGTTAACTCCAAATTTCTCTTAGATGTCTACCTATAGCTCCATTTATACTGTGAATACTCTGACGCTGTATATTTTCACTTTTCATCAGTGGAAGCTTGTACAGGTCAATTTCAGGTTCTGCTGGAGGAGGACGATTTTTCAGGACACGTCTGCAAACAGAAACAATTCACAAGAAATCACTGTTTGATCTACGGTAACTGATCAACCTAATCATGTACATTTGTGCTCTTAATGGTTCAATTTTTTTTTCTTTGATTTTCTTTCTGGTAGCAAACAGAAACAAAACTTTAACAGAGGATAAAATTGAATCGTAACATATAATTTGTATGCATTAATTTCTGGGAATGGAACATCTAAAACCCTCTTAATTTGTATTGATGGTAGAGGTTATGATGCTTATTGAGTTTGATCATCTAGATTTAGGTAGTTCTGAAAGAAAGCTGTTGTTAAGGTTCACTGACGAAAACGAAATGAAACAAATAGTAGTTGCATTATGCCGCTTCGAGCACACTTTTCCCTCGACGACGAACCTCATCATTTTTATCGGGATTCAGAGGGGTACTTTTTTTGCGAAGATTGCGAATGTGCTGAAGATGTTGCGAAGATTGTGAATGTTGCGAATGTGCTGAGAGATTGATCACGTCTATGATTGGAAACTTGCGCGCGCGATCTGCCGGATAAAACTCACATCTATTTGTGAAGAATCTCGGTGATCTAATTGTATTACTTGGATGGCGGGCCCGGGAGAGGATTTGTTCGCGAGGAACTTCAAGTTGTGCCGGAAGATACGGAATTACCGCCCGAGAGTGTTCTGAAATGACCGTATGCGTATGTGTGAATTCCATCTTGAAGTTCTCTGATTATTCGTTAGTCATCTTCACAAGATATGGCGACTTTATTCACGGTTTCAGAATATATCTCATGTAGATGGCTACGGATCACATTCATCTTCCGCATCTGAGGTTGTTTCTCGAAGAGGCATTTCTTAATCACTGAAACTTTTAGTCTTCTTAACAACAACTTTCGTGACGCCTTTACACTTCTCCTCCTCCCCTTCGCGACTCGGGCAATTTTGGAAAATTTTGAAAACACTCGTGCAGTTAATCCTTAATAGTACTCGGCCTCATGTGATTACCTATACTAATTTCGATGAATTTGCCTTGCTAGTTTGTGAATGAATGCACGACAACTTCTATACCGAAGGATATATATTTCTCCTCGTTGTTTGGAATGCATTTTATTTTTCCTTTAACTCGTTTCCGTCATATGCACGATCATGGGGTCTTGAACGACCCATGATTTAGAAAACTTACCAAAATATTACGTTACTTCCTTTTGCTGCCAAATTTGGCACACAGGAAGTAAATGAACGCACCCAATCACCTGCTGAATTTTAGCTTGTATACTTTAGTGACAGATGCATGACGAATTTTTGCCCCCGCAGGGTTCCGGCCAAGAGGCCGGAACCCGAGGAGGCACCCTAATGTTCCCCGCGTAAATAAGAAGTATCGTATGGTCGTAGTGTTAGTATGCGAAAATTTTCTCGATTTGACGAAAATAGGCGCGCACGGTGGTCCCGGTTAATTTTCAGCATGTGCGCCTGGTTCAGCAACCGCGCAAACTGGGTTTGGCAAGTTTGGCAACGAGTCGTCACGATTTTATTGCAAGCTTTTTTATTTCATTCCAAGCTATAAGATGAGTATTTTTATCATTGAGTATCACATCATTAACAAAAAGCTATTCAGCAGTACTGGAATTCTTTAGTTTTAAAGAACTTGATTTGTCAGGCACAAATCAGCAACGTCGATCGACAGAACTTTGAACTTGATTTGTCAGACACAAATCAGCAACGTCGATCGACAGACTCGATTCAAACCACATCAGGAATAGCTCAAATATTTCAAAACCCAGTCAAAAACAAGAAAGGTGCTAACGTGAAATAACCGGGTTTTGTTCTATCTTAAGTTCAAGAATGTCACACTCGAAGCCAAAGCAGTCGTTCGTTGCGTTTCGTAGACGACACTTTATGAACTCGGTTTTCACTGACCTGGGCATTTATTCATGTGTAGTTGATGCTTTTTTGGATGTGTGTACACATTTGTTTATGCCATATTTGCCAAATTTGCCAGCTAAAAATGAGTTCACTGAGCTGCTTTTCAATACTTGCTCATATTACATCTGTTCGAGAGAAGACAATGCCTTGTTGAAGGAAATTCGCGAACCTGTATGGTCATACATCATTGACCACTGTAGTTCATTTGTAGCCAGAGATTGTAGTGCCTGTTTTAGTCAAATATTTGAGCAAAGAACACTTATCAGATGAAAATAAAGATGTGGGTATCGACACTGGACCAGTTCATTTTGAAGATGATGACAAAGTTTATAATGCAGAAACTGAAATGAATAGCTTTGTTCCAACCAACATTGACTCCAAAAAGGAAAAAGAAATTATTAATGAACAATTTCTTCATGTTCCGCAATCATTCAATTGGGATATTGGTGATGAGCCATTGAATGAATTTACCTAGTTGTCAATTCTTAGCATCAATGGTTTTTCCAACTTTATTTCCTGATGGAAAAGGTGATCCAACCAATAATGCAGTTTTTTCTGATACTTTGACCAATACATCTCAGTCATTTTCAGCTAAAAGACACTTCAACCTTTTCAACATCAAAGGACAAAAAGGATTGTTCTTCAAACAGTTGACTTTCACTGCATCGAAACAATCTGAAAACCTCCATGCAGAAACACCCTGTTCCTTTTTCATCAATTTTGAACGTCTTCCAAACATACTGAATTTGACTTGTGACTATAGTTTTCAATTCTTTTTTCGCCAGGTGTTTTAACCGCGTCCTTCAGATATTGTTCTGTTTTATTCCAAAGAGATTTTGCATTGCCTTACATTACGGGCGATTAACCAATTCATGTTTTCTTTGGAAGAGCCCTTTAATAATTGTTCCCTTTTACTGTAAGGACATTTTGTATTGCCTTATATTTAACAAGTTCATGTTCTTTTTACAGAATATTACATTTTGAATACTGTTATACGCAATATTAACAAATGCTTTCATAACTTTTCATCGTTATAACGACATTTTTCATAGTTATACTACCTTTCTATTGTTCGTTAGAAATAAATAATTAAAGATCGTTTTGTTGTTTAAAACGCGTTCTATTATATTTGCCTTGTTGATTGAACTCAGTATGACATGTCAAAATACCATTGCCCATCCTAAACACGATATGTATGAGGATTTCCATTAACCCAAGGGGGTTGATGTCAATTGGGGCTTGCCCTGTTTCTTCCTCCTGTCATAGATGTAAATCGTTTTGTTAAATATAGCTAATTGTTGTGACGAAATAAATAAATAAATAATAATAAATAATTGACAAAACACAAACACAACAAGGAATTTGCACTCACAAACTCTCAAACGAAAACTACATTTCAAAGGTTCATAACAAATACATGGACAACCACATGCAGTCTTCATTCAGTTTTTACAAGGTCGGGGGCAGATTTAGTGACAACTATGACTAGTTAAATTCTGATTTGAGAGCGTGAGGAGAGGTTAAGGAGGAGGGTTTTTCCTATCATTTGACATCATACTCTGACGGACATTCCCATATGGATATAGCTCCCTGGAAATTTTGAAAAACAAACTTTTATCGACTTTGTGTTTGTAAAAATGCCTTATAGAAATTAAATTGTATTAAATTCTAAATTTGCTATTTTTCAAGCAGATTTGAAAGAAATAATACCAGATAAAAAGAGAAAGCTTTTTTCTTTTAACTCTTTTCAGCAATTGGCTGGCATCTTGGTTTATGGGGATTTATATGCAAATTGTATGCATAGGTTATGTAAATTAGGCAACATGCTAAATTTTTGTGGAAAATATTATTGCTTACTAGAATGTGAAATATACATGTTTGGAAAGCCTATTTTGTACCCTTCAAAATGAGGTATATCATTGACCACTGCTGTAAATATCTGCGGAGATATTAAATAAAAATGAAATGTCCGTCAATTTGCTTGATTTTTGGACCGTCGGAAATGAGTTAAGATCACCGAGATTCTTCACGAATAGATGTGTCGTATCCAGCAGATCGCGCGCGCAAGTTTCCAATCATAGACGTGATCTATCTCTCAGCACATTCACAACATTCACAATCGTCGCAACAGCCTCAGCACATTCGCAAACTTCGCAAAAAATGATGAGGTTCGTCGTCGAGGGAAAAGTGTGCTCGGAGCCCAGAGGGGGGGTACTCCCATGTATGGGCTATAAAATTATAGGTACGTGCCGCGGAATAGGGTATGGTTTTTGAGGTTCTCGGTCCTTAAATAGGGTATCTTCTTTTACCCTTTTGTTTCTGTGTCCCTGGTGTGGTCCTTAGATAGGGTAGCTTAATTGTATTATCTAATACTGGAGTGTGAAAACGCCCGCCTGAACGAACGGTTTTTTTAAAACTTGATGTAAACGTTTAAGTATTATCAAAGTGATTTTGCAACAGAGGTTTAACAGCCGTTACGCGGTTTTTTCCTTGAATAGGGTGTCATTTTTCGGCTTTGGGCCTTAAAAAGGGTATCAATTTTCGCTTTCTTAGTCCTTAAATAGGGTTAGGGTTCACGAACCTTCGCAGCACACCCTATCCAAAATTCGCGGGAGTACCCCCCCCCCCCTGGGGCTCGGAGCGGCATAATGCAACTACTCAAATGAGTGCCACTTTTCCTCACTTGCAGCTAGTAGCTGAATTGCTGAGGAACCAGAGGATGAGATTGAACATTGGCACATATTAGAAGGCCAGGCCTCTGGCAGCTGCCTGAGTCAATAAATGATCTCACCCCACCCACCCAGACCAATGATGGCACACATCAGCTAGATCACATGTCCCACTCTTCAAACAGTGCCATAGGTTCTTTTACATCCCACAGATCATTAGGAACAGGTGTTATGAGACGGTACCTATGGTCTATTGTCCTTGTCTGAGAAGACTAGAAAATATAACCATTTACATTGCAAAGGCAGCACTTTCTCCTTTAAAGACCCTGAGTGTTGGTCCAGTCAAGGTTTGAACTCACAACCTCCTGCACCGGAGTCTGGTGCTCTACCAGCTCAGCCAACTCGTCGACATTTTGACAATCTGAGTAGAAGTCATCCTGATAATCAAGTCATGGTCATTTGAGTCCAGTGATGACTTTTGTTGAGGTTTTTGAATTGCCAGTCAAATTGGCAACAACAGTTCTTTCTAAAACTGCTGGCACCCGAATGATTTTGAAGGCAACAAACAAGGATCAGTGTAAGTATCTGGGCGTTTGTGCACCTACCCCTCCCCTAACCCAACAATTTATAAGTTTAAAAGGTAGTGTTAATGTTGGGTTAGGGGAGGGGTAGGTGCACAGTTTCCCAGATACTGCACTTACATTGATCCACAAACAACTACTAAGACCCCTTGGTCCAGACCCTTTACACAAGAGATTTTGTCCTTTCATTGAAGAATTCTTCTTACCCATGTGGCAATCCAACTGTCTCATGCTGAACTAAAGTTTGTGCCTGAGAGGAAAGGAACTCCTTGTGATGGTTGTAAGTTGATTTGATAACAAAATCCAAGCTGTCATTTGGGGCCTGCAAATAGTAAAGAAGAAAACAAGTACGTTCAGTGTATAACTTTGACTTGTTTGTAAGGCATCAACCTTTAAATCTGTGATTCCACTGTGGACAATAAAAGCTGCGGAATGGTTTACAAGGTTAAGAAAAGCCAATACTAAAAAACAAAAAAGGGCAGGGGTTGAAATCAAGATGCTTTTATTACAATGGTACTCTATAAACCATATTATGAACATAACCAATATGAGGTGTCTATTTCAGAGGTGTCTGTTTTAAAACAAGTCCAGATACTGTAAAATGACTGACATACAGCAACTAAGGGAGCAATGTTAGGTGTTGACCATTTTAGAGAGGTGTCTGTTTTAAAGATAGTCAAGTTACTGTAAAATGACTGACACAGCAGCTGAGAGAGCAATGTTAGGTGTTGGCCATTTTAGAGAGGTGTCTGTTTTAAAGATAGTCAAGTTACTGTAAAATGACTGACATACAGCAGCTGAGAGAGCAACATTAGGTGTCTGTCTTAGACAGAGTCTAGTTACAGTAAAATGACTGAAATACAGCAGCTGAGGAGATAATATAACTTGCCCATCTTCAAGCTACAAAAGCTATAACTGAAACTGGACTGTCTCTTAAAGATAGACATCTCTGAGATGGACATCCAGTCTTAACTTAATGTTCAACTTCCTATAATCCTTTACCATCATTGAACAGAAAATCAATCTTTCAATTTATCATCATATTTTTTTCATTACTTCAACTCATGAACATTTTATTCTTATTTGCCTCTTATCCAATAATTATATAAGCTGCTCCTGCGGTTTCATTGTTAAGTTCATTAGGTCGATTGTAATAGAAAGGCGTCGCTCTGGATTTTATCAGTGGTCTGCTGTGACGGCATGACTCAAAACAGTTATATAAAAATTATTCTACATGTATGACTTCTTGGTGAAATTCCGGACCCGAGTGAGCGGCGGAGATCGAGCCCATATTAGGATGTGTTCCTTTGGTATAATCCGGATCTGTATTTGTGATCCGAGATGACTCAGATCATGGTGCATCAAAGGATCCGATGAATCCTTGTCCAGAGTGGATTTATCGCTTTCTTTGATCATACAGTACCGGACAGAAGTAACCTAACAGAGAACGCTAAGCAGAACGCGATCTTTAAGCGTTCTACTTAGCATTCCCTTAGCGTTCTACTTAGCATTCCCTTAGCGTTCCCTTAGCGTTCCAATTAGCGTTCCTTAAGCGTCCAGTAATGCGTTCCCTGTTAGGTTACTTCGGTCCGGTACTGAAACACGCACCCTTGGTGTTTGACAGAATGAGAGTTGTAGCGGAACGACCCTCTTGCGAAAAAAGTCCTTGGCTTATTGAAGGTGTTTTGTTAAAACATTTTACATGCACTTGGATTACCTGCGGATCGTAGTGAAAAACTTCTCTTCTAGAGCTTGCTAGTGTTGCGGTCTTGTTTAGCCTGTCCCATGGCGACCCTTCTTGGCTTGTCTTTGTTAGAACCCCGCTTTCTCCAACCTACAACGAGTAAACAAAGAATATAATCACTGAATCTGAATAAGCGCCATCGTTTCTAAGATCAGATTTCATTGTGCAAAGAAAAATTTCAATTTATTCTTCCTTTCGCTTCCTAGGAACGTTCGCTTGAAAAAAAAAATAATATTTAGCATAATAAAGAAAACGTTTATAGTTAAATAGCATAAGAAGTGTCCCTTGAAATAAGTGTTTGATTCTTCTTAAAACTTGACTGCTTACACGAAAGAATTTAGTCAAATCAAGTAAGGATTGATGAGGCAACTAACTGCCGGAGAGAATGTCGATAAGGCAAACATTTCGATCGCGAAATTATATTGCTTTTACCAAATCAAAGGCTAAAACGGCAGTGGCATGAAATGAATCTTTTGAACAACATGTGATTTGCCACGTTTCAAAATTGCCTCTTTTTTACCTGCTTCCCTTGTTGTCCAACAAAATCGTTGTCGTTCTGAAGTCTTGGGAAAGGATAAGGATACCGCGGCATTTTGGAAAGAAATTAGTTGCTCCTGGAAAGAGATCGAATGATGTTTACAATACCGAAGCGTGTAGCATTGTTGTTGCCATGGAAATGGATAATGAATCCCAGAGGTCCAAGCGCGCTCAGTAAGCTCCTTTCAGCTTCTATCCCAAAACTCCTAGCAAACTTGATAGAGGTCATGGCGGTGTGAGAGACACGTGTAGGAAAGAATTGTAGTTAGAATTGTCCCTTTTTTCTTCATGTAGGATCCAACTTTGTCGAGATTTCCCGGTAGGACAACACATTCAAGATGGGACTCCAGGGTTTGCAGGAGTATGCGGAAGAGAAATGCCCGGACGCTTGTCAAGAAGTCGATATGAAAGAACTCGCTGAAGGACGACAAGCAAGACAGGGACCGCCGGTATTAGTGGTAGATGGAATGAGTTGCTTGAAGCATCTTTACGGTCCCAGTACAGACTGGGTTTGCGGTGGACAGTGGAGCGAAATGCTTAGGAACGTGGAGAACTTTACGAGGTCGTTCCGTCAGCAAAACATTCAAATAGTCCTATATTTTGACGGCGAACACGAATCGGCCAGATTACATGAATGGACTAGAACACAGAATGAAAGAAGACAGCTCGTTCGTCAAATCCTCACACACGTCATGAGAATGAGTAGTTATCCTGGAAAACGGCTTTATGTCCCTCCTCCCGTCGTAAGCACGTGTTTACGGTTGGCGTTTTTGAGCTGTGGCGTACCTGTGTATTGCTCAATTGAAGATCTCCACAAAGAAATGGCCATCTATTGCAACAACGAAAATCTGGCGGGGGTGATTGCTCATCACGCCGATTTTCTGCTCCTCAAAGTCCCGAATTATTACTCGGCTGATCACCTGAAATTTGTCAAGAAGAACATAACCACGGTTCGATTTAATCACGATAAAGTTTTCGACGCACTTCAACTGCATCATAGTCGAATAGGATTATTTGCAAGTTTGCTTGGAACTTCATTTATTCCTGAAGAGTTGTTGGCTCCGTTTTACTGGAGTCTTTTAGGTCCGGACCATCCTTTGGCAAAAGTAAAGGTTAGTGAAAAAGAACAAAAAGGTTTGCCACCAAGTTTTATCCACTTAGGTTTGTTACTTGTGGAGAAAACTTGACTACATGTATGAATCGTAACCTTACTAATCAGATTTATCAACAAGAATGTTAAGTGTCTTATTTGGATCATTCCAAAGTGATCTGGGCAAGATTTCCACACAGGTCCCTACTTCATTATGCATGCAGCAGATGAATTGTTTAGGGTAATACACATGTAAACATTTCTTGTTATTGTAGAATAAAACAGTATGGCTACAGCATGCATAATGAAGTAGGGACCTGTGTGGAAATCATTCCATGATCTGCCTTAACAACTTTGTTCTTTATGATGTATGTATATGAAAAGCAAACTACTTTTTTGGTAACGCAACAACAACAGGAATCCATTGTACCTATCAATATTGCAAGCTATCTCGCAAGAGAACGTGCAGCTTTGGTCTCAGATGTCTTGTATGAATGAATGGACTGGTATATTGTTTTTGGTAAAAAAGCTCATCCCTGCAGGGTCAGCACCTGACAGTTTTCAGTGGAATGTCAAAACAAAACCCAGAGAAAAGTTATTGTAAATGAATCATCCCTGAAGCATGTTATGCAATATTTACCAATCTGAATGCAAAGCAAATACATGTTATCATCACCAATCTCCGAGAAACATGTGCATTATTTTTTTTTTAGTATGACAGTATTTGTAATTCAGTGTTGCATTCAGGTTTTACTGGGTAAGGGTCTTCTGGACCAGGTGGATAAATATTTAGGGGTCCAGACCAGAATTTTTATGGTACTATCATAAAATGAATATCGATATAAATCACCTCTTAATTTGATGACAAAATGTTGATGAAAATAGCACCATTGTTTAGATAAATATAACAAGTGCATGATTTATATGCTTTCAAAATAAAAATTTGTACATGTTTCAAGCATGAAATTTGTGTGTCCACAGGACCCCTTCCTAGTATTTTAGGACATCCAAATGCAAAATATTGCATCCTAGGATGCAATGACGTGCTCTGGATGCAACACTGGTAGTTGTTGCCCCCGCAGGGTTCCGGCCCAGAGGCTGGAACCCGAGGAGGCACCCTAATGTTCCCCGCGTAAATAAGAAGTATCGTATGGTCGTAGTGTTAATATGCGAAAATTTTCTCGATTTGACGAAAATAGGCGCGCACAGTGGTCCCGGTTAATTTTTAGCATGTGCGCCTGTCTCAGCAACCGCTCAAACTGGGTTTGGCAAGTTTGGCAACGCGTACGAGTCGTCACGATTTCATTCCAAGCTTTCTTATTTCATTCCAAGCTAGAATGTAAACCCATCCTAAACACGATATGTATCAGGATTTCCATTAACCCAAGAAACAAAGTGTGATAATTGACAAAACACAAACACAACAAGGAATTTGCACTCGTAAACTCTCACACGAAAACTACATTTCAAAGGTTCATAACAAACACATGGACAACCACATGCAGTCTTCATTCAGTTTTTACAAAGTCGGGGGCAGATTTAGTGACAACTATGACTAGTTTAATTTTAGAAAGTAGCACAACATGGCACTGTAAAACCAAAGCAATCACACAATTACTTTTAAACTTCAATTAAAAATAGCTAAACAAAATTGATAGATCTCTGCTTGTGACAGCATTGTCCCTTATCCTGTTCTGCACAAAAGTTTTAATGCTTCCTTTCTTTCTACTGTACTAATTAAAAGTCTGTCTATTTACATTTTTTAGGTCAAAGAGAAGCACCAGCCCATGTTTCCAGCAAACGATACTACCATTAAAAGCGTGATTGATTTTATAAAGAATGTAGCTGATATCTCAAATTTTGCTTGGATTGCCAGCCAAGTTTTTCAGTCTGAAAATATCAACCTCCAGGAAATGACAGAAGCACTTAGAAAGGCAGTTGAACATTACTCTAGTACACCAAAATCTACGTCAACAAATCAAACAGATATTACATCAGGTAAAGGTAATAAACCTTAATATTACATAAAGGATATTACATGGCTATGTGGAGATACAAAATTTCTCTTTGAGTGTTTAAAATATTCCTTGAGGGAGAGCAGCAAACGAATGAAATATTTTTCAACAGAAGAGAAACTTTGTATCTCTAAGCAAGCATGTAATTTTCTTTTTATTGTATAAAATTTAGTGTTATGCAAGGTACTGAGTGGTACAGTAGCAAATAGATAAGAATGCTAACCTGCCAGTTATACCACACAAGTTTGGTATCATTTATTTGCTACCACTTGGTAAACCTCTTAGGCCCAGTTCAGATGCCGTACCTTTCATGAGCCGAGCTAAATTTGAATTTGGACCAACCCAAATTAACAAAAGTACACCTATTGATTCAGACGTTAAACTTAGTTAGCCATTCCACAGCCTATACAGTTCCAGGAAAAGTAATCAATATTGTCAGTGGTTTTGAAGATACAGTATATGCCAAATAATAATTTATGCATTAAGTTCAGCACATGAAAAGTTTGGCATCTGAATCAAGGCTGTTCCAAAGTTGAAATTCCCGGCGAAACCAGGCGGAAAGAACACCTGAGCTGTTTCAAATTAAAATACCTGATTCAGACACAGAACTTTTCATGTACTTAATCTATTAATTAGGTTCGGCTCATGAAAAGTACAACATCTGAATTGGGCCTAAGTTTTATATGATAACCAATTATATCATAACCATTAAATGTCTGTATGTATCGGTACTTGACCCAAGTTTGTGTATAGGGGTGCTGCCAAGGGTTTGAAATCCTGAATCTGTTTCGAACAGAATACTCTAAAAAGCCTACCCTGTGTAGGACAACACCCTGTATTTTAAGACCCTATTTAAGACAAGAGGCAAAACACACACACTCATTTTACAGGAATTTAAACTGTTTAATAATCTATTCCAATCAGAGAAATAATGTTTGATACGTATAAAACCCAGTTATTGCGTCTCTACACTTGAAAAATATCCCTGAACAATATCGTGCACAGTGGGATGCACTCCTGCCTGTGCAACAAAATGACATGTTTCTTTCATCAAGTTATCCAACACAAAGAAACAAGACCTACTAGTACTATATATTCTTTGAATGCGTGCTTGTTTTTCTACTGATAAGTGGAAAAATAATTTAAGTTAAAGGATACTAACAACAATAGCGTTCTTGTACAGAAAATGGTCTGATGTTGATTTGTAATGGCTCGTAATACCACTCCCTGTTTAGGATAGGTTCTGACATTGTTTCCAAGAGAGGCGAGTAAAATTGTTCAGGACAGGGAGACCAAAAAACCATACCCTGTCCAGCAGCAAGTCCCTGTATAGACCTCACAAGGGAGTACCCCCTCCCCCCCCCATCAGATCATCTCCTTGGACAAGGAACTTTATTCCACACTGTGTTTCTGTCCAGATGTATAGATGGTTACCAGAGATGTAATGCTGGGGTTAACCCTGTGATGGACTAGCATGTCATCGGGGGGGGGGGGGGTGGACAAAGTGATGGATTCACATACTATCCAGGGAGGGGGGGAAACATTGTGATCACTAGCATATCATGCAAGGGAGTGGGCGGGGACAAAAGTGTCGGAAAAGTAAATGGAGAAACTGTTTTTTTTTTCCTATTCTGTGGTGGGATTGTAGTTCAGTCCGCCCTCAACAATCTGTAGTAATAACAACCAGTTGCTTTGTATTTCACTCCTTCCCCTTAAGAGTCAATATTCAATTTTTTTCTTTAAGCTCAATCCATTGTTAAGCAAACAGATGGGCAGAAGTTTTAATGGTCAATTCAAGGATACTGAATCTGCATGTACTAAATACAAAATATGTCCATTTACAAGGAAGCGTAAATGTTACTACATTTTGTTAATTTAATTTTATCACAGAGGGGACACATCTTATGATTGCCTACATTACAGTACCTACTATACTGACACTACTACAATATTGTGTTTCATCATTGCTTTCATCTGTGGAGACACAGTACTGTAGTGGTTAGCATGTCAGTCAGGAGGTCCGGAGTTTGAGTTCTGTTAGTGGCACTGTGTTGTTTCTTTAGACAAGAAACTTAACTCCACAGTTCCTCTCCACCCAGGTGTATTAATGGGTACACGGGTGATATAATGTTAGTGGTAATCCTGTGTTGGACTAGCATCCCATCCAGGGGTAGTAATTAAGAAATAGAAAACATGTACTGTGTTTCTATCGAGTTATAGAAACACGAGTGAAAGTTTGGGAGAACGAGAAATGCTGTGGGAACACGAGCCGCAGGCGAGTGTTTCCACAGCTTTTTCGAGTTCTCCCAAACTTTCACGAGTGTTTCTATAACTCAATAGAAACACGAAGAACATGTTTTCTATTTCTTTTAGAAAACACCGCGACGAAAAAAAGAAAAACAACTTGTTAGCTTTGATTATCAAACTGTAAATTCTCTTTGCTCGCGTCATCATTACGTCAACAGCTCGTGCTAGTTCTGTGTTTCTATCGAGTTATAGAAACACGATTTCTAACCAATCAGCGCGCGTACTTTCTTAGGACTGTTTTCTAATAGTTCCTACAACTGGAAACTGGCATAAGCTCTGGCCGCATGGGCCTTAAAGCCACAAGGGGTCTCCCTGTGATGAGTAAAATCGTCTGGCGTTAGCCAGAGTAAAATCTGTAAAGTCACTCTTGGAGATTAAAGAGTTAAGGACACAGTGTTTAACCCTTTGTGTCTGAGTGGTCTCCTTGTGACAAGGAAAATTGTCTGGCGTTAGCCAGAGTAAAATCTGTAAAGTCACTCTTGGGGATTAAAGGGTTAAGGACACAGTGTTTAACCCTTTGTGTCTGAGTGGTCTCCCTGTGATGAGTAAAATCGTCTGGCGTTAGCCAGAGTAAAATCTGTAAAGTCACTCTTGGAGATTAAAGAGTTAAGGACACAGTGTTTAACCCTTTGTGTCTGAGTGGTCTCCTTGTGACAAGGAAAATCGTCTGGCGTTAGCCAGAGTAAAATCTGTAAAGTCACTCTTGGAGATTAAAGAGTTAAGGACACAGTGTTTAACCCTTTGTGTCTGAGTGGTCTCCTTGTGACAAGGAAAATTGTCTGGCGTTAGCCAGAGTAAAATCTCTCAAGTCACTCCTGGGGATTAAAGGGTAAAGGCTCATGTGCACCTTTGCTTTACTTACTTTTGATCAATTCCCTCTGTCTTTTTACGTGTAAAGTTAATAAATGGCTTGTTGTGCAATGAGTCATTCTCTTTTGTGGGTGATGTACAGTACATGTAGTTTTAATGTAAGCTCATTTGTTGATCACGCGACATTGTTACTTAGATGTGGATTGCCATGTTTCCGTTTCTTACTGGCTGTTTTCTTCAAAATATTTCTTGTAACAGGTCGTCGTCAGAATGAGCATCGTTACCAGAAGATGTGGCAACACTGGCAACAGCATCAATTTACACCGCAGCCTGTGGTGCCACAGCATACGCTGGAATCTGTGGTTTGTTAACTGATTTTTTTTCCTGAATCCACTCAATCCTTTAACTTTTTAAGCTCCAACATCAATATTCATTTTCTCTTATCCCTTTAAGCCCCGAAGGGTCTCCCTGTGATGAGTAAAATCGTCTGGCATTAGCCAGAGTAAAATCTGTGAAGACACTATTGGAGCTTAAAGGGTTAACTGTTCTCATATATTTGTTATGGTACTAGTGAGGAGAATTTGTTTAAATATCAATAGAACTCTTTTTTTGTTGATCATTTTCGTTATACTTGTAACTGAATGGTTGATGAACAGTGAATATTGTAATGAGAAATTGGATGCTGGTCATCACTGGGACTTAAAGCATTAAGTTTCAAAAGGAATTAACATGCTACATGTACTTCTCCTCAATTGCTCAATTCTTTGTCAAGGAAATTGATAAGAAGGATTGGGGAATTGTGAACTTCGATGTTTAATCAATTTTATCAACTGCCCAATTCTCTAAACTAACGTATAAGGAATTGTACGAAAGCCAGTAGAGAGAAGTGCTACTCTAATCTTGGAAGCTGTGACCCTGATCTCAGAATCTCATTTGACAGGATCATTTCTTTGTTGTTTGGAGATTCTAACAGCTTTGTTTGTCACTGAATTTCCTGTGTTTTTAATAACAGTTTTATTTTTTAAGCCTTAAAATATAGCAGTGGTTTTGAAAGTTACAGTTAATTTGATAAAAAGTTTGCAGTTTAATTGAAAGTATGCACTAAAGATGGAACAAGAATGGAAGAACGTTTTTAGGCAGAAAAGTCATTTAGTGTACTGGTTTGTAATCTTTTTTGCATCCTTGCCATCCTCAGCTAAAAGCAGTAGCAGGAAGATTGTTACTTTTCATTGATGGAAATATTTATTTTGGTTTTTCAATAAACTTAATGTAAATTGGTGACAGGACTCCCTTGAGATAAGGTAAATGTAATTTGAATTTGCAACAAAGAGGAATTCCTTTGAGCAAGCAAATGTTTTGAGCAAGTCTCCTCTATTTTTTCCCTATAGTCCGAGGACAGTCAGGGTAAAGCTTCTACAGTGACAGATTTACAACAGAGTTTTAACAACCTTCAAGTCTCAGAGACACAGGAAGTAGGGGTCTTTCCCCAGCTGCCACTGTCACCACCACTGGAAGAAGCCGACATAGGTGGTGGTGACACTGGTGTTGTATCGTCACATCTAGCAGCGTCTCCACCAAGACCTCCCCCTGTGTCGCCGTCTTCAATCCTACCCACCCCACCCCCATCAGAAGAGTCATCTCCAATGGGGCAGACAACTGTTGCAGGGGAAGAACATCCACAAATTGATCACAGTGAGGGACAAACAGGTGTAGTACAATGGTTAAATGAACAGTTTTACGCATGGTCAAGTTTTTACTTACGATGTTTATTCATAGGTTGGGTAGGATCAGAAAGCAATTGAGTGATTATGTTGAACTGCGTCATACAGTGTTGTTTTTGCTTTTTTTGCTCCTTCCCTCCCAGAAGAAAATGTTGAGTTACCCATGTAGGATCCGAGATTGTTCAGATCGTGGCGCATCAAAGGAACCAATCAATCCTTCTCCAGAGTGGATTTATCAGTTCCTTTAACCCTTTAAGCCCCAATAGTGTCTTTATAGATTTTACTCTGGATTTTACTCTGCGATTTTACTTGTCACAGGGAGACCGCTTGGGGCTTAAAGGGTTGAAAACTATAGATTTTGCTGTCGCTAACACCAGACGATTTTACTTGTCACAGGGAGACCCCACGGGGCTTTAAGGGTTAATGCTTCATGATCCATGTGATCTTGGACCGCAAATCCAGATTCCAATCATACCAAAGGAACGCACACTAATTATTAACGCTTTTTGCCGTCATCATCATCATTATCATTACTTTTAGCGGTATCACTACAGGTATTATTAATAATAGTATACTACATATTCTATTATTGTTGCTTTCTTTTTTGTTTATTTGTTTGTTATTACTGACATGATATTTTTTGGGGGTTTGATTGCAAAGATGATACCAAGCTAACTGGAGCATTTCCTGGCATTCCACAACGTGTGTTGGAGGTAACATACCATCGTCACCAAAGCGGCAACATGATGAAACTGGTGTATCAAGTGCTGACGAAAGGTGAAATCTCATTCGGTACAACAATAGAGGATGAGTACTGCACTGACCGTCCTCCATGCCCGCTGCTTTTCCGTCCAATCAGGCAGAAGGTGTACGGAATCCTCTTCGACGAGGCCAGTAAGATGAAGCAAGACATGCAAGCTATGACTGCCCCTCCATTAATTAAAGAGTGGTGTGTCTATGGAGGCTTGGCCTTGGATAAACCTGATCTGGTTGAACCAGTACGCTTGACCTGGGATGTCCCCCCTGTGGAGAAACTTTGGTTTAACAAGGGTACAGCTGCAGACAATAACAGGTTGAAAGCGTTTCTGTCGTGTATGCAGTGCGATACACCAAACATGACACAAACTGTGATGGTACCAAAGAGGCTTGTTGTCCTATGCTGTGTTCTGAGGTGAGGAAGAATTTTACCATCTCAATGCGGTAGTTATGTTTTCTTCACTTCATGCTAGCACAGTTTAGCATCGGGATTTGTTTTGGCCCACTCTCTTCGCCATAAGCTATGCCAGCCTTTCTTTCTCAGCTTCCCCACCATATACCTTATGCAATATGTTTTTTTTCCCTAACACAATTAGCATAAGTCATTGAGGGAATGTGAATGAAAAACTGGTAATAAATTCATGTCCTATTTACACCAAAAATTTAAAGCATTGTAACTCTTCGGCTTTTCAAGATATCGTGCTGGAAAAATTCATATAAACAAAGCATCAAGTAAGAAACAACGTGTAGAAGTTTAAGGTTTTTTGCTACAAACGTTTTCGTGTAATTATCGATTGAAAACTCAAACAGGTCTGGAAGAACGGCTCCAAAATATAGGACATGAATGTATTACCGAAAAACTACCGTGTGTCATTACATCTTTCAGGTATCTTCTACAAGCAGGACATAAGGGGCGCTCTCTCCTCCACCCACGGGAACTCGATGCCTTCCTCGCACAGGCGCTGTCTCCTCACCTTACAATGGAGTGCAATGCATCAAACCTGAGGGAAATCAAACTGAAACGTGTGGATATGCGTGGAATTCAGTTGGCGTCCATTTTCATGCGTGGAGTCGAAACGGCCATTTTTGCTAATGATGCGTGTGCAGTGCCGATCCCCTGGGAACTGGTCTGTCCGTGGAATTACTTTGATGGGAAGTTGTTTCAGAGTAAACTTCTTTTAGCAGCTGAGAATGCCTCCCTGTTGGAACTCTGTGATGGGAAGGTATGTTCACAAAAATGTGTGTTACCTGGGAAAATACTAAAATTGGTTTTAGGGTGTAGATCTTAATTGAGGTGTGGTTCTAAATTTACACCCCTTCGCCTCTGTAGTGAGCCACTTTAAAGAGAGGCGATACGCAGAATTTGGTTGGCTTGCTGCTGTGTAGACCAGCTTGTCAACGAAAGGATTTTTTTTATCTCAGTCTGAAGATGATAAAATGTGGGGTCGATGGGTAAAAGTTCTACTTGTGTCATGTAAAAATTTAGCTGTTGTTCTCTAGCCTACGTGTAGCCGCACCCTCCCCCCGAAGGAAAAAACGGGAGGAAGGAACGTCCCTCCTCCCGTTTTTTCCTTCAGGGGGAGGGTGCGGCTACACGTAGGCTATTGTTCTCATACTCTAAGACAATAGCTACACTTGTAAAAGTTTTATTGAATTGACCCACGATTCTAGCTCATCCCCCTGTCACTGCTTAAGTCAAACCCCGAGTCACACACTTAAGTGAACGTAATTCGTTAAGAATGCATATAAATGCATCTCATCTCCTGACAGACTAGTCGTGTTGAGAAGCTTCAGCGGATGAAATGGTGCATCACGGAGGGCCTTCTTGTGGAATACAGCTCATCACCAGGTATTCCTGCGCCCATTTGCATGCCTCGGTTTCCGGGTCAGCACGGTGATGGCTTACTTCCCACCCCTCCCCCTTTCTTCGGCCCTGTACCCCCTGGTCTGCAAGGTGTGGCCTTGCACAATGCGGCATTCCTCCCAGCTGGTGCCAATATCTCCCAAATGCATCCGATGATGAGGTCACGAGGGCGTGGTCCGAACAGCAAGCGTCCAGTGTCAGGATTGGGCGGTCAGCTGGAAGTTGCAGGGGTACCTACTGCCCGTTTTCAAGGTAACAAAGCAGGGCGTGGCTACAGCGACAAGGACCGTATTGTGGTGGGTGGTCCCATGAGTGTTGAAATGGGAAGAGGCTCCAGAAGAGGACGCGGAGGGTCTTTGCGAGGCAGGCGTGGCGGTGGGGTTACTGGAGGTGCGCGCAGCGTGACTTGGGCCTTGGACGTGGACATAGAGTATGACCGCAGTATTGGGTACGTGGAACAAGGTGCAAAGCCCGGGAAGAAGTCCACCAATATCCGACAAATTCGAGAAGGGGGAGACGGAGGCAATGAAGTCCCCCTGGTGCCTCGTGGACGGGGAGATGGCGCCAACGAAATGGAAAACCTTGCAACAGATGGCATGGCTGGTGTGCACAGCGGTGTTCCCCTTCAAGGAAACATAATTCCCCAGGCTACCCCCTCACAGATCACTGTGATGTCTCACACCACTTCTGTGCAGTTCAACGGACAGCACTTCGTTCCTCCCACATCTGGGATGCAGGGAATACAAGGAGGCCCCGGAATAGACAAGGCCCCCGGAAGGCAGGTCCCTGTTATCTTGGCAAAACCCGGAGAAATTCCAACGGTAGGGCGCGGTCGGGGGGTCACCATGGGGATGACCGGTGATATTCCCCCGTACGGTGTGCAACCCGGGTTTATCGACGCCGGAAGTAAGGGAAGAGGCTGGTGGTGGGAGAAAGCAACAGCCCAACAGCAGCAACCACCGCCATCTTGAACTTGAATTGAAATTTAAAATAACTCAGTTGAACGAACGCGTCCCTGTGTCGTGTACGTGCAAGACAATCTCCTGGACTATAGAAGAAAATCTGTGTCTTCCAGTAGTCCGTCTTTTCGTTGATTTAAGATTCGTGACAATGCGTAGTGTTCCTAACGCTTTCATGTTTTTTGCAACACGTTTTTCGCTTTTTAGCTGTTCGTCCACTTGCTTCTGAAAAAGTGTTGGCGCACAGCTGTATTTCTATCGTCACCAAACCTTGTCTGTCTTTTTTTTTCGGTAGAGAGGGGAGCGTGTGGGAGCAGTTTTCAGCGATATTTTTCTGTTTCACTGGGAAGTGGGTTCTGACTGCAATTCTCAAGTCGCTGGCATTGTCCATTAATATCTGCATACCCTCCCCTCCCCGGGTTACCCATCTCTAGGTGAGGTAAATCGTTGCTGTATCTTTGAAAAGAATCCTTAATTAAATCACCTAAATTTAGTTCATCTGAACAAAAGAATTTTTTAATTTAACTCAAAACCTGTCATTTAGGGATTTAGACAGCAGTGCAAAATGCGTTTTTTTAGAGGCATTATCCAGAAAGGCTTCTAGAAATGATTAAAAATTTTCATTAATTCTAGAACCCGATATGTTTGCCTTGAATGTCGGAGCATCATCACTCGATCTCTCGCCGATCATTGACGAAATGGAAGCGATAAAACTCGAGATCCGATTGTGCTCTTGGCCAGTGCGCGTTGTGTGCAAATCACGTGATATTCGCAGACTGATGACATGGACCCGAAGCAATAGTTCTGTCGTGCATACTTCGTTTCGCTTCCGATACTTCGTCAACAGTCGGCGAGTAGTCGAGTGAATCGGTCCTTATGTTTGTGCCCGTATATTTCAAATTAAAGAGAGAAAGAAAATGCTCGAGCATATTGTCAAATTAAGATTCGTCCATTAACTGTTAATAAACCATTTGCTTCGTAAAAGGGATTCCATTTGTTCCTTTCTCAATTCATTTAAGTCGGCAAGCACACTAGAGGTAACCAATCATTACATAGCCATTGTACTCAATAATTTACATTTATCACTACAGGTGCTGTACCTTCGTTTTGTGCATCTCGATTACTAGTTTTAATAGTAATTCACCAGAAGCCACACTACAAAGACTTGTTTCTAAGAACATCTACTTGCCCAAAGCTAGTTTGTATATTAAAATATAAAGTACCACAGTACAGTACTGTTCAGTAGCTTTACAAAGAATGGTCACACTGCATGGTTTGATCCACAGATGAAAAAGATAGAACCACACTGTATAGTAAAACAAACAGTACCACAGTACAGTACTGTTCAGTAGCTTTACAAAGAATGGTCACACTGCATGGTTTGATCCATTGATGAAAAAGATAGAACCACACTGTATAGTAAAACAAACAGTACAACAGTAGGGAACTGTTCAGTAGCTTTACAAAGAATGGTCACACTGCATGGTTTGATACACTGATGAAAAAGATAGAACCACACTGTATAGTAAAACAAACAGTACCACAGTACAGTACTGTTCAGTAACTTTACAAAGAATGGTCACACTGCATGGTTTGATCCACAGATGAAAAGGATAGAACCACACTGTATAGTAAAACAAACAGTACCACAGTACAGTACTGTTCAGTAGCTTTACAAAGAATGGTCACACTGCATGGCTTGATCCACAGATGAAAAAGATAGAACCACACTATATAGTAAAACAAACAGTACCACAGTACAGTATTGTTAAGTAGCTTTCTAAAGAATTGTCACACTGCATGGTTTGATCCACGGATGAAAAAGTTAGAAGCGCACTTTACAGTAAAACAAACTACTACAGTACAGTACTGTTCAGTAGCTTTCCTAAGAATGGTTCGGATTGGGATACATGCGTGCGTCTGTGGGAGGGGGGAGGGGAGGGTCTCAGGGTCAACTTTGACATCAGTTCGCAAAGAATCGCTGTGGAAAGGACTGCCGGGGTGGTGTAGGGCCCTTGTGTGTCTACCCGTGGATCCTAACTGCGCACTCGTAAACCTTGCATATTGATAAAGGTTAGGCCAGAGTTCAAAAAAGAATGAAGACTTTTCAAAACAGTACAATTTTAAAATGAAGATCTGCCTGTGTAATATATCCGTGACGGACATCACTTAGGCATTGGTCCTTTAGGTCGGCGAGTGTGGCAGTGCAGTAGAGCAACTTTGGGCGGTGAAGACGAAGATGTAATATGGCCAGTGAAGACCCGTCTGCCAGCAGCGGCATAAAGGGGAAGTTGGACTCCCTCTGCAGATACCGGCACAGATGACGTAGCGTATTTTGTGTAAATTATTCATTACCATCTGTTTTATTGTCTGGCCTTGTTTTACGTCATCTGTGCCGGTGCCTGGAGAAGGACGCGAAAGTTGGTAGGAAGAAACGGAAATTGAGTGACAGCTGTATACGTGACAACTGTATTCGTGACTACTGCATACGTGACAACTGTATTCGTGACTACTGCATACGTGACAACTGTATGCCAAGTAAAGGAATAGAGGTATGACTTGTTTAAATACACTCATTAGATAGACACGAGTGTTTTATTGGAAAATATACCACTCGTAAAATTCATAATAACTACATCCGGGACCCGAGTGGTTTATTTTCCATAATCTCACACGTGAGTTTATCGATGACGTAATTTCGGTAATTTCTCTCCGAAATTCTTTTTGTCTATATAATAAAAAGAACATTAAACGGCGGCTTGAAGATATGAATTTTATTTTCTCGTTGCAAAAACAATATTTTACTTACTCGCTGCGCTCGTTCGTAAAATATTGTTTTGCCACTCGAAAATAAAATTCATATCTTTGCGCCACCGTGTAACATCCTCTTTATTACACGCTTCGACCAACTGTATTATCGGCGAGTGAACAATTTTACAGAACTCGTTGAGTTTCAACTCACTGTTACAATATTTTGAATGAATTTTTGTGAGCGTGCGCTGTTAACCTTTTCTTACTTATGGCCTCGGGAGATGTCACACTCTGATTGGCTAGTACTAGCCACGTTAGCGCGAAAAGCATTCGTGCCCTTTTTGAGAACCAATCAGAACGCTTTTTAACGTCTCAGTCCAGGCGTTTATTATCTGACCAGGCATAAAATAATTTAAGGACATTACATGCTTGGCGTTGACAACATGTACTTGCTTTAATTTCTGATTGGCTTATCGAACTGTGAGCTGCTGCTGTGATTGGTCAGTTTTGCGACAGTAACATTGCAAAGCTGCTTTTGAGGCCGGGCTGAGTTTTATCCACTTTCATTGGAATTCGCCACACTACAAAATGCTTCTCTGTTGAATTCAAACTTCGTAATGCATGTTGCGAAATATTTAGAAACAACTGCAATCGTAGAATTGCTCGAAACAAAGTCTTAAGGTGGAATTTTCTTAAAAACTGTCATCGAGTGACAAAATATTTGATGAGTAATAAAGGCGGTAGCCTTTATTTCCCTTGCAAAAATATATATATATATTATTAATATTATATATATATATATATATTAATATTATATATATTATATATTATTAATATTTGATGAGTAATAAAGACGGTAGCCTTTTTTTCCCTTGCAAAAATATATATATATATTATTAATATTATATATATATATATATATATATATTAATATTATATATATTATATATTATTAGAAAACAGTCCCAAGAAAGTACGCGCGCTGATTGGTTAGAAATCGTGTTTCTATAACTCGATAGAAACACAGAACTAGCACGAGCTGTTGACGTAATGATGACGCGAGCAAAGAGAATTTACATTTTGATATTCAAAGTTAACAAGTTGCTTTTCTTTTTTTCGTCGCGGTGTTTTCTAAAACTCGAAAAAGCTGTGGAAACACTCGCCTTCGGCTCGTGTTCCCACAGCATTTCTCGTTCTCCCAAACTTCCACTCGTGTTTCTATAACTCGATAGAAACACGGTACATGTTTTCTATTTCTTAATTAATATTTGATGAGTAATAAAGACGGTATACGTAGCCTTTTTTTCCCTTTCAAAAATATATATATATATTATTAATATTATATATATATATATATATATATTAATATATATATTATTAATATTTGATGAGTAATAAAGACGGTAGCCTTTATTTCCCTTGGAAAAATGAAAAGATTTTTATCACTGGACATCTGTTCCCTTCTCGGGGCTGATAAAGTCCAATATTCAAATTTCCCTGTATCTGTCTAAGATTATTGTTTACTTATTTCACCATTCGTAATAAATATTTCTCTGTCGACAGATAGTAACTTATCTGTGAGATGTCAAGTTCCAGTATTTTATGCAGTAAGAACTAAATTCAAAGTCCGTTAAAAGGTTTGTGTTTCAGGTGTTATTTGTGGCTTAATTGTTCTCACAGTATTTATAGCTGATTTATAGATGTCACATTGTAAAAAGTACTTAATTTTCAAAGGTTTTATACACAGATGAAAAAGTTAGAACCACACTGTATAGTAAAACAAACAGTACCACAGTACAGTACTGTTCAGTAGCTTTACAAAGAATGGTCACACTGCATGGTTTGATCCACAGATGAAAAAGTTAGAACCACACTGTATAGTAAAACAAACAGTACCACAGTACAGTACTGTTCAGTATCTTTACAAAGAATGGTAACAATGCATTTTTTGATCCACAGACGAAAAAGATAGAACCACACTGTATAGTAAAACAAACAGCACCACCGAACAGTCCTGTTCGGTCGTTTAACCACACTCCATATCTACTGAATTCAGAAATGGCCCTAAAGAACGCACAGCGACACTCGAATTGAAATTAGTTCTGGTAGTTAAAAAAGATATTTTGAAGAATTTATTCAGATCACGTCCTTTAAACCTTATCTTGAATGTTTTATTAATGACGGGAACCGAAACTAAGTCGTGCAGGAAATTTTGTAATTTCATGTTTTTTGCTAATTCGCCAAAAATATCGCTTTTAATTTGAAGTTTTGCAAGTTACACTGAATGAGATTTCCTTTTCCGCCATTATTGTTCACCATTAACGCGATACTAACAGTTTGAAAACTCAACCCGTGGGCCTTCACAGTCAGGAAATCAGTTTAAAACACAAACATCAAACATATCAGACGTCGTTGTGGGTCCGGCGTGAGCAGAGAAAAGAAAAGAAAGAAAGAAAAAAGACATTTTGTGTGACATGCCATAAAAATCGGTGAGATTCGGTATGAGCGATGAATTTTTTTTAAGAAAGTGCCCTTGAATTTCGTGAAACATTTCAAAACTCAGGTGTTACTCTTAAACTGACGAGCGCTTAGCATGTTTTTAAAGTGGTCACTGAAAACAGAAAAAGCAAAACAATACACTGTCACTTTTTCTACATCGTACGTGATCAAACGCACGTATCCGTATATTAAAATCCTTTATGCCGCGAGATAATTTTTCTCTCTTATTGTCAAGATTGGCACATTTGATTGCTAAAATCCTGTTTGAGTAAACAAAACAGATGAGAGCAGAATCTTTGCATTCGACACAGATAAATAAATCCCATAGTATGCTATCACATGTTCGACATAATGTTTTTTTTTTTTTTGGGGGGGGGGGGGCGTAGCCAGGTCATTTTAAAGGGGAGGGGTGGGGAAGGGTTGGTATCATATTGTATTACGCCCTGGGTACTTAACTGATTGCCATGGCGACCAGCTCGCTGTGTTTTATTAAAACAGACATTTTGAAGATGTGCATTTAGCGTTAAGGAAGTAAAAATAGAGTATCTAGGACTGGAAAACATTTTACACTTTTTTCTTGATTCTTCGGGTTCTCATTATTTCCCATCTCAATGTTTAAGGTTTTTGTTGTTGACTAAAACTTCAGTTTTTAGAATGTTTTTTGTACAATTAGTTATGACCAATTCACCAAATAGTGCTTTTCGTGCGATCTGATTGGCTTACGTTACGTTACGAGACAAACGAAAAGAAAAGCTTGGTGCAATTTAGTGAAAAAGGAAACGAAATGTTTCTTTAGAAGGAACTTATTGCAATGCCAATTTTTTGCGTAAATCAAAGACCGGGAAATTCTAGCAAATTTATCGTGATTCAGATGTTGATTCAAATGGACATTCCTGATGGTAAACTACCTTAACGATAGATTTGGTTTATTTTTAGTGGTTCAAAGTGCACGTTAAATATTCATCTACGTGACGACAGTAGTGAGAAAGTAACTTATACAAATTCATCTTAATTAAGTGCTGCAATGGAACGCCCGAAGAAATTTCATTGTTTTGCTGATTCAGTCCTCGTGGTTTAGTATGAGTACCTTCGTGGTGAAAGATGCTTTTTTTTTCATCACTGTCACAGGCAAACTCGGGAAAAGCAAACCCGAGTTCTCCCGATGAGAGCCGAACCTACTCGAACCTACGACCTACGTGCTCGAGTGCGACATACGAGCACGTTTATTGCACGGTTTGATAAGTATAACGGAACCATACAGTGTGGTTCTAATTTCTTCATTTTCTGCTAAAGCCAAGCTTTGGGTCATTCAATATTGTTTTTTGTTTTTGTTTTTTTTTTTAGCCCTTCTCTCGCAGAGTTAATGTGGGCCAGGCTTTAAGGTTTTCTCTCCCAGAGTCAAAATCTGAGCCATAGTTTAAGTCACGCATTTTGGCTGTAAGCTTTTACACCTTTTACCCCCAGAGTCGACTATAATTGAGCAATACATCGTGGCTCTAACTTAGAAGTTTAAAAGAGTCAAACCGCTTGAGTCAAACAAAGTGGTTCTACCTTTTAACCCTTTTACTCCCAGAGTCAAACCTTGAGTCATACAATGTGGTTCTATCTTGTGACCCTTTCACTCCCATAATAATTGAGGCATATAATGTGGTTCTAACTTTTAACCCTTTTACTCCCAGAGTGAAACCTCGAGTCATACAATGTGGTTCTATCTTGTAGCCCTTTCACTCCCACAATCCTTGAGGCATACAATGTGGTTCTAACTTTTAACCCTTTTTCTCCCAGAGTGAAACCTTGAGTCATACAATGTGGTTCTATCTTGTAACCCTTTCACTCCCAGAGTCAAACATTGAGTCATACAACGTGGTTCTATCTTGTAATCCTTTCAATCCCAGAGTCAAATATTGAGTCATACAATGTGGTTCTAAATTTTAACCCTTTCACTCCCACAGTCAAACCTTGAGTCATACAATGTGGTTCTATCTTGTAACCCTTTCACTCCCAGAGTCAAACCTTTAGTCATTTAAAGTGGTCCTATCTTGTAACCCTTGCACTCGAAGAGTGAAACTTGAGTCTAACAATATGGTTCTAAAATCCTACCTTTTTACAACTAACGGCAAACCTAGATCCAAACCTATGATGTTTAACTGCAAACAAAATTTGTTTATACAACGCAGTTGCAATGTTGGCGGTCTCAAAACGCTCTAGATCTTGAGTAGCAGAAATTGGGTTTACTTTAAATCTCCTTCTGTTTGTTATTTCCTCATAGATCACCTCTTTTCAACCAGCCTGCGAGCTATCGTTTCGGTCGCTAAGCGGAACCTCAAACTTCTCCAGTAATAAACGTACGGGTTTAACGAACTGTTGGACAACGCCAGCGTGTTGATCCAGGGAAACGCGCGTCTTACATTCACCAGAACATAAGGCGGCGCACCGAGAGTAAAGAAAAACGGCAGGACAGCGAGGGGCGTGTAGCAGATGAAAAAAACGCCAACAACGATCGCGATCATAAAAAACGTTTTGCGTTCGCGGGCGAAATTCTTTTGCGGAGACGCGTTTCTAACCTCTGTTTTCTCCAAACGTTTGCGCTGCAGCCGCACGATGTAAAACGTTCCAGCGTAAAGCGCAGGAATGACCACAAGTACCGTGATCACGAAATACTGCGCAACGTAACGCGCGTATAACGATGTTCCCGTTGGTGCTCCAAGCGATATAGCGATTACCCACGTTATTATAATCGCGCTCCAAATAACCCAGGTTGGAACCCAAACACTGTAGCGATGAAGAAAGTAAAGAGCTAAGAAGCGCTCAATCGATATGGACAATAAATGACTGACGGAAACAAGTGTTAAAATCCATGTCACTGTTTTACGGATAACGTTTAATAAGTTGGGAAGAACGCCGTGCAGGTATATAACGTACATTGGTTGTACAGCTGCACAGACCAGAAAATCAGCTATAGCTAAACTAGCGATGAAAAGCTCCGCCTTAGGTCGACCTAAGAAGCGGAATTTCACCACTACAAGACACACGAGCAGATTACCCACTATTCCAATTGCAATGCTTATTCCATTAACCACAATCAGAATCTTCAGTTCGCTTTCACTTGGACCCACTTGAACTCTGGTTGACCGAGACCCAACACCGGAAAACGAGGTGTTAGAACTAAAAGAAATTTCTTCTGATGTGGAATTAAACCCGTTAAACGGAGTCATTTTAGCTGTTGCGAAGCCAAACTCTTCCGGAAATTCTGTTCCGTGTTCCGAGTTCTTTCTCTTATGTATGTATTTTTCTTACATAAGCCCAGCTCCGCAGGAAGTTCTGTTGTCTTTTTTCCGATAAAACTTGTTTTATCGATGTATTTATGTTTTCTTCTATGTAAGCCACGTTCCTCAGGAAATTCGCTGTTTTCCGATAAAACCGTTCCCCCATCTTTGTCTCTGTTCTATGAAAGCCATACGGTCCTCCGCAAATTCGCTGTGTTTTCTTCTCCTTTATGTCTTCCTCTTCTATAGGCCAAGCTCCTCTGGAAATTCTGCTATGTTTCGATATTCTCTCTTGTGAAGCTCAGCGTTCTCAGGAAATTCGCCCTGTTTTCCGTTTAAAGGCGGTCTTATTTATGTTTCTATATCTTTATATTATGAAAGCCACGGTCCGGAAATAGGCTGTGTTTTCCCATAATACGTTTCAAATGTATGTATTTCTGTTATGCAAGCCAACCTCTTCTGTAAATTCTGCTGGTTTTTTTCTGATAATACTTTCTATTATGTAAACCAACGTGCTCAGCAAATTCTACCGTTTTTTCCGGCCATCAGTTTTCTCCAATGCAGCCCAAGATCGTAGGAAAATTCTGTTGTGTTTTCCAATAAATCTGCCTCTTAAGTATTTCTTTCTCGTATATTTAAGGAACGCTCCTCAGAAAATTATGCTATGCTTTGCGATAATGCTTTCTCTTACGTATATCTTGTAAAACGAAGTTGTCATACGCAAATTTGACTGATGTGTTTTGCCGCCGCTGATGTGCGCAACCATTTCTGATTGAGCTTCCCATTAGATATCTACCTTCATTATCTGTCGTCAGATTCTGTTATTAATGAATTTGGGTAATATTTCACTTGGTTTGTTGGTTTAGTTTGTTAGAAGTAATTCATAATTCGTGGCTTTAATATTCTCCATTGCAGCAATTGCTTGCTCTCTTTTACCGAACTCAAACTTGAATTGTTTTCTCCAATATTGTTTGTTTTGCTTTGTTTTCGTTTTTTTAAAAAAGTCTTTGAAACTGGATGACAAAACAAACATTTCCGTTTTATAGTACTGCATTACTTTACTTAAGAGCCGCTCCTGACCTTCGTCAAAACATTAAAACTAATTGCTAATTTTCCGATGATGAATTTGTTCTTCAGCCGGCTGCCTATACTGAAAACCTCCGGTGAATATCGTTTGCTCTGACGTATAAAAAAACTTACAGCTAATATTATTATTGCTATTATGAGCACATTACGAAACAGCACGAGTTATGTTACGCGAAAGAACCTCTAGGTAAAGTAAAAAAAAAAGACATTACCACAGTACAGTACCGTTCAGTAGCTTTCCACAGAAAAAATAAACTTTTAGAAATACGCTTTACAGTTTAACAAACAGTACTACTTGGTTTAGGCACAAAAGTTCCAGTCGGGTTGGCTACTCAGCAAGGTGAGGCACCGTTCATTTTTTACGAGGGAGGAGGGGCCGGTGGGATTTTGGAGGGTCATGCAAAAAACAATTAGGGAAAAGGGGGGTTGGTGTGAGATATTTTAGCAATACTTTTATGTCGTAGTGTTTTAATCCGAAATTGACTTCTCTTTCTTTTGATGGGGGGGGGGGGGTCATGTGAGAAAATTGGCAAGCTGAGGGGGGTCATGCAATTTTTACATGGTGTTTCCCGAATCACGCCAACCCCCCTCCCTCCCTCACAAAAAATGAACAGTCCCTAAGATGAGGTATCTATCTAATAGATAACTATATAACACTTCCGGCGCCTTTATTCCATCTTAATATAACTTACGCGCCGACTATTGGGTGAACTCGTATTCTGATTGGCTTCTTAGGGAGATCTATCAATCGGTTTATTGATCAATGAACGGCGCTCTTACGCCACAACACAAAGTTAGATCTAACAAATTTGCATTATGTTATCAAATATTATTATTCTTGTAGCAACGATTTATCCGTGGGTTATTCTAATACAATTTGCCCGCTTGCTATTGGTTCCTTTGGCCTTTTGGTAGCTCATTGCACTCTCGAGCTAATACTGCACAATTGTTAACTATACACGGCTTTACAATCTATTACATTATTGGTACTGTCTTCAGCTGTAAAAAAATATCTTGTGTCATATCTGTCCTTCCTGCAGTGATAAGCTTTTTCGACACCATATGACTCCGTTTCACTTGAAGATCGTTTCCTCTTTCACTGTTCTAAGTTTTCAATCAGTGAATTAAACAATGCAATGTGAACATTCTCAAGACATGAAAGCTAATTCGGGTAGTTCTTTGGGCTAGGTTGTTTTCAATAAGAGTGGCTGTTATTTGTACTCAGTGGCCGAAACTATTTTGCACTTTAATGGCAGGACGAAAATCACCCGAAGACTTCCGTGGATTCACGAATCACTATAGGAACCTCCGTGTACATTGAAGAGCGAGGTGAGACGTTCCAAAGCTGAGCGACCAACAGCAGGTTTTCATTTGGGAGAGGCGTCTGCCTTTCAGTCATAGTAAAATAACTGAGATATAGCAGCTGAGAGACCAACATTAGGTATCCATCTTAGAGAGATGTCTGTCTTAGAGAGAGTCCAGTTACAGTAAAATGACTGAAATATAACAGCTGAGGGACCAACATTAGGTGTCCATCTTAGAGAGATGTCTGTCTTAGAGAGAGTCCAGTTACAGTAAAATGACTGAGATATAGCAGCTGAGAGACCAACATTAGGTATCCATCTTAGAGAGATGTCTGTCTTAGAGAGAGTTCAGTTACAGTGAAATGACTGAAATATAGCAGCTGAGAGACCAACATTAGGTATCCATCTTAGAGAGATGTCTGTCTTAGAGAGAGTTCAGTTACAGTAAAATGACTGAGATATAGCAGCTGAGAGACCAACATTAGGTATCCATCTTAGAGAGATGTCTGTCTTAGAGAGAGTTCAGTTACAGTAAAATGACTGAGATATAGCAGCTGAGAGACCAACATTAGGTATCCATCTTAGAGAGATGTCTGTCTTAGAGAGAGTTCAGTTACAGTAAAATGACTGAGATATAGCAGCTGAGAGACCAACATTAGGTATCCATCTTAGAGAGATGTCTGTCTTAGAGAGAGTTCAGTTACAGTAAAATGACTGAGATATAGCAGCTGAGAGACCAACATTAGGTATCCATCTTAGAGAGATGTCTGTCTTAGAGAGAGTTCAGTTACAGTAAAATGACTGAGATATAGCAGCTGAGAGACCAAAATTAGGTATCCATCTTAGAGAGATGTCTGTCTTAGAGGTATCTGTGTGTCACTCGTGTGACTACAGAAGGAATTGGACTCCAGTGAATTACTATTTCTTCTTTCTTATTAAAGAGTAGGCATGATGCAAGAGAGCGGGAACCGTTCAGCTGGTGAGACCTGACGTCTTTTAACAATCTGGTCCGGATTCTGCTCCAAGACTAACGGTCAAAGATGGATCAAGACAGAAATCCGTAACAAGAAGTCTAACCACTTTCACTTGCACCCTCTTAGTAATTCTCCTTAGGTCTTTCCTTACATTTCCTTGTAAGTAAGTTGTATTTGGAGAATTTAACCTTTTGATCAAGTTATTACTAATTAAGTTGACCATATTCCCAATTCTTATCTCTTGATTGGTCAATGTGTTGCAGTTCTAGGGGAATTTTTCCCCCAAGTAAAAGGGTTCATATCCAATATGATATGGCCCTTAAGTTTAAGGTATTTTCCGTGTTTCAAACAGCACTGCCGAGTCTATTTGGAAAATACGTGACGGCGTTTTCCCCTCCGCCCGACTCTCACAGCTTGGCAAACAATTTTCTCTTCTATAGGTTAGGGACCACGTAGGGGTGGGTCTAGGGTAGAGGTGCAAGGGTGCGTACCTCCCCCCCCCCCCCGGGATTACCTTCGTTCTTTAAAATTTCTGTCACGTCACTCGTTAGTTACGACATTTTTTAAAGGTGTACACCTCATCATAAGAAAAACCTTGGATCCGCCCCTCTCACGAGGCCATGATTTGGCGGGAATTGTATTCTAAAATTTAGTATTACAGCAAACTAATAGGCTAAGGCTAAACAAGAGAGAGGGAGAGAGCGAGCGAGCGACAGAGAGATTTCTAGTCTTTCCGTTTCTGGCCGACCTTGTTATAAGTTGATGACCTTACCTACATGGATATTGTCAGGTACAGGCGTCATTTTTTGAGCTTAATAATAACATATATTTTTGGTCAATTCGGAGGTTTAAAAATAGGCTTAGTTTTGTTGATCATTTTTGGGGGTTCAAAACAGGCTTCTTTTGGTGGTCATTTAAGAGTTAAAGATAAACCCACTGTGTTAGTCATTTTCAGGGGTTAAAAATAGGCTGATTTTGGTCATCATTTTGGGGCTTTAAAATAGGCTGGTTCTTTGGGGTCATTTTCGAGGGTGAATTTTTCTTTTTCTTTTAGGTGTTAGAAATAGTTTGAATTTCTGAGGTCATTGTCAGGGGTTAAGATAGCATGATTTTGAAGGTAGTTTGTGGGGGTTAAAAGTACACATTGTGGTGGCCATTAAGTTGGAGGTTAGAAAAATAGGCTGATTTTTGAGGTCTATTTTGGGCCTAAAAGTAGTGTGATTTTGCTTTACTTTATAGGGTTTAAAAATAGACTATTTTGGTGGTCATTGAGTTAAAAGTTGGCTGATTTGGGGCGTTATTTTAGGGGGTTAAAAACAAGCTGTTATTGAAGGGCATTTTAGGGGTTTAAAAATAGGCTTGTTGCTGTGGTCATTCTTGGGGGCTCGAAACCTGCTGATTTGGTTATTCATTTTCCGCTAGCTTGCCGCGCGCTTGTTTTGATGTTTCCTGATTGTCGGCATCCACGCTTCCGGTATTTCGATTTCATTGTTCCTCCTGATGTTGTTAGGGTTAAGTCTTATGTGGATTGCCTCCTTAACCTTTCTTGCATACCAGTGAGTGTTCCGATCGTGAAGAAGACTAGCACTAAGCAGTCGAAACGTCGCGACCACCACCCAAGTATATTATCAAGAAATAGGTTTAGTCTTTGTGGCCATATCAATCAATGTTAAGTATAGGCTAATTTTTAGGGGGTAATTTTCTCGGATTAGATATAAGCTGATTTTTGTTGTCATTTTTGGGGCTAAAAAACGATGTTTTTTCTGGTCATTTTTGGGGGTCAAAAATAGGTTGATTTTGGTGGTCAATGCTATGTTTAAAAACAAGCTAATTTTGATGGTCCTCTTTAGGTGTTAAAAATAGTCTGGTTTTGTGAGGAAATTTTCTGGGGTTAAAAAAGGCTGATTTTTGTGGCAATTGTTTTGGGGAAAAAACAGACTGATAGTTGTTATTTAGAGAGTTTAGAGACATGCTAATTTGAAGGGTCACTTTCTGGGATTGAAAATAGGCTGATTTTCGTGATAATTTTTAGCGCTTTAGAATAGGTGGATTTTGGGTTCATTTTGAGGCTTAAAAATAATCTTTTTTTCCTTCATTTTAAGGATCAAAAACCGGCTGCATTTGGAGGTTTTATTACGGGCTTAAAGAAAATGATTTTTTGGTCATTTGGGGGCTTAAAAATGGGACTATTTTGTTGTTTTTTTTAGGAGGCAAAAAACAAACTTATTTCATAGGTCAACAACAACATTGCACCCTAGCTTATTTGCCTTGTACTTAAATACATACATACATAAATAGAGAAAAGATAATATTTATTTGTACTTCATATTGCCTGGAGCTGAAATAATCCTACGATTTTCTGGCCAGTTCTCCAGATTTTTAAGGTTGTAAAGAATTGAAATAAAATATGTAATTGTCTTGCATATACTCTATATATATTCTACCTGAAAACAAGGAAATCTTTGTCCTTAGTAAAAAAAAGTAAGCCAGGAACTCCCTTTAATGAGGCCATTATTCGAAAACCAAAACAAGTAATTTTTCCTCATTAAACAAAGTCTATTGTCTCAATATTCACAATTTATTCTTCAACTGAAGTTAAGAGCTTTGTTATTCAAATTAACAATAACTACTAATAAGTCCATACTCTCTCTAAAGCATATAGAATGGGCCAGCAACTCCCCATAATAAGGCATAAATATTTAAACAATAGAAATTGGTTCATGAACAGAAAATTGTCCTTACCAATCGTTTCTAAACCGTACTTAAACGCACCCATTTTTGCTCATTAACCAAAGTCTATTGTCTTAATATTCATAAGCCTTTTTTGCACTCAAATTAAGTGCTTTGTCATTTAAATTATCACTAAATACTAATAAGATCATTGTCTCCATAACGCATTTAGAATAAGCCAGCAACTTCCCTTAATTAGGTTAAAATACAGGAATGAATATTTAAACAATAGAAATTGGTTAATGAGCTCAAAATAGCACTCGCCGATCGTTTCAGAACCCTGCTGAAAACCACTCATTTTTGCTCATTAACTAAAGTCTATTGCCTTAATATTCATAAGCCTTTTTTACACTCAAATTAAGTGCTTTGTCATTCAAATTATCACTAAGTACTAATAAAGGCATTGTCTCCCTAACGCATTTAAAATGGCCAAGGAATTCCCCTTAATTAGGTTATAATTTAGCTATGAATATTTAAACAATAGAAATTGGTTAATGAGCTCGAAATAGCACTCGCCGATCGTTTCAGAATCCTAGGGAAAACAATTCATTTTTGCTCATTAACCAAAGTCTATTGTCTTAATATTCATAAGCCTTTTTTACACTCAAATTAAGTGCTTTGTCATTCAAATTATCACTAAGTACTAATAAAGGCATTGTCTCCCTAACGCATTTAAAATGGCCAAGGAATTCCCCTTAATTAGGTTATAATTTAGGTATGAATATTTAAAAAATAGAAATTGGTTAATGAGCTCGAAATAGCACTCGCCGATAGTTTCACAACCCTGCTGAAAACCACTCATTTTTGCTCATTAACCAAAGTCTATTGTCTTAATATTCATAAGCCTTTTTTACACTCAAATTCAGTACTTTGTCATTCAAATTATCACTAAGTACTAATAAAGGCATTGACTCCCTAACGCATTTAAAATGGCCAAGGAATTCCCCTTAATTAGGTTATAATTTAGCTATGAATATTTAAACAATAGAAATTGGTTAATGAGCTCGAGATGGCACTCGCCGATCATTTCAGAATCCTAAGAAAAACCACTCATTTCTGCTCGTTAACCAAAGTCTATTGTCTTAATATTCATAAGCCTTTTTTACACTCAAATTAAGTGCTTTGTCATTCAAATTATCACTTAGTACTAATAAAGGCATTGTCTCCCTAACGCATTTAAAATGGCCAAGGAATTCCCCTTAATTAGGTTATAATTTAGGTATGAATATTTAAACAATAGAAATAGGTTAATTAGCTCGAAATAGCACTCGCCGATCGTTACAGAATCCTAAGGAAAACCACTCATTTCTGCTCATTAACCAAAGTCTATTGTCTTAATATTCATAAGCCTTTTTTACACTCAAATTAAGTGCTTTGTCATTCAAATTATCACTAAGTACTAATAAAGGCATTGTCTCCCTAACGCATTTAAAATGGCTAAGGAATTCCCCTTAATTAGGTTATAATTTAGGTATGAATATTAAAACAATAGAAATTGGTTAATGAGCTCGAAATAGCACTTGCCGATCGTTTCAGAATCCTAAGGAAAACCACTCATTTCTGCTCATTAACCAAAGTCTATTGTCTTAATATTCATAAGCCTTTTTTACACTCAAATTAAGTGCTTTGTCATTCAAATTATCACTTAGTACTAATAAAGGCATTGTCTCCCTAACGCATTTAAAATGGACAAGGAATTCCCCTTGATTAGGTTATAATTTAGGCATGAATATTTAAACAATAGAAATTGGTTAATGAGCTCGAAATAGCACTCGCCGATCGTTTCAGAATCCTAAGAAAAACCACTCACTTTTGCTCATTAACAAAAGTCTATTGTCTTAATATTCATAAGCCTCTTTTACACTCAAATTAAGTGCTTTGTCACTCAAATTATCACTTAGTACTAATAAAGGCATTGTCTCCCTAACGCATTAAAAAAGGCCAAGGAATTCCCCTTAATTAGGTTATAATTTAGGTATGAATATTTAAACAATAGAAATTGGTTAATGAGCTCGAAATAGCACTCGCCGATCATTTCAGAATCCTAAGGAAAACCACTCATTTCTGCTCATTAACCAAAGTCTATTGTCTTAATATTCATAAGCCTTTTTTACACTCAAATTAAGTGCTTTGTCATTCAAATTATCACTAAGTACTAATAAAGGCATTGTCTCCCTAACGCATTTAAAATGGCCAAGGAATTCCCCTTAATTAGGTTATAATTTAGGTATGAATATTAAAACAATAGAAATTGGTTAATGAGCTCGAAATAGCACTCGCCGATCGTTTCAGAATCCTAAGGAGAACCACTCATTTCTGCTCATTAACCAAAGCCTATTGTCTTAATATTCATAAGCCCTTTCTACACTCAAATTAAGTGCTTTGTCATTCAAATTATCACTTAGTACTAATAAAGGCATTGTCTCCCTAACGCATTTAAAATGGCCAAGGAATTCCCCTTAATTAGGTTATAATTTAGGCATGAATATTTAAACAATAGAAATTGGTTAATGAGCTCGAAATAGCACTCGCCGATCGTTTCAGAATCCTAAGGAAAACCACTCATTTTTGCTCATTAACCAAAGTTTATTGTCCTAATATTCATCAGCCTTTTTTACACTCAAATTAAGTGCTTTGTCATTCAAATTATCACTTAGTACTAATAAAGGCATTGTCTCCCTAACGCATTTAAAATGGACAAGGAATTCCCCTTAATTAGGTTATAATTTAGGTATGAATATTTAAACAATAGAAATTGGTTAATGAGCTCGAAATAGCACTTGCCGATCGTTTCAGAATCCTAAGGAAAACCACTCATTTCTGCTCATTAACCAAAGTCTATTGTCTTAATATTCATAAGCCTTTTTTACACTCAAATTAAGTGCTTTGTCTTTCAAATTATCACTTAGTACTAATAAAGGCATTGTCTCCCTAACGCATTTAAAATGGCCAAGGAATTCCCCTTAATTAGGTTATAATTTAGGTATGAATATTTAAACAATAGAAATTGGTTAATGAGCTCGAAATAGCACTCGCTGATCGTTTCAGAATCCTAAGAAAAACCACTCAGTTTTGCTCATTAACCAAAGTCTATTGTCCTAATATTCATAAGCCTTTTTTACACTCAAATTAAGTGCTTTGTCATTCAAATTATCACTAAGTACTAATAAAGGCATTGTCTCTCTAACGCATTTAAAATGGCCAAGGAATTCCCCTTAATTAGGTTATAATTTAGGTATGAATATTCAAACAATAGAAATTGGTTAGTGAGCTCGAAATAGCACTCGCCGATCGTTTCAGAATCCTAAGGAAAACCACTCATTTCTGCTCATTAACCAAAGCCTATTGTCTTAATATTCATAAGCC
This sequence comes from Ricordea florida, assembly GCA_949710005.1. Taxonomy (NCBI): domain Eukaryota; kingdom Metazoa; phylum Cnidaria; class Anthozoa; order Corallimorpharia; family Ricordeidae; genus Ricordea; species Ricordea florida. The sequence continues at coordinate 23,916,929 of OX453285.1, forward strand.
CTTTCTACACTCAAATTAAGTGCTTTGTCATTCAAATTATCACTTAGTACTAATAAAGGCATTGTCTCCCTAACGCATTTAAAATGGCCAAGGAATTCCCCTTAATTAGGTTATAATTTAGGCATGAATATTTAAACAATAGAAATTGGTTAATGAGCTCGAAATAGCACTCGCCGATCGTTTCAGAATCCTAAGGAAAACCACTCATTTTTGCTCATTAACCAAAGTTTATTGTCCTAATATTCATCAGCCTTTTTTACACTCAAATTAAGTGCTTTGTCATTCAAATTATCACTTAGTACTAATAAAGGCATTGTCTCCCTAACGCATTTAAAATGGACAAGGATTTCCCCTTAATTAGGTTATAATTTAGGTATGAATATTTAAACAATAGAAATTGGTTAATGAGCTCGAAATAGCACTTGCCGATCGTTTCAGAATCCTAAGAAAAACCACTCACTTTTGCTCATTAACAAAAGTCTATTGTCTTAATATTCATAAGCCTCTTTTACACTCAAATTAAGTGCTTTGTCACTCAAATTATCACTTAGTACTAATAAAGGCATTGTCTCCCTAACGCATTAAAAAAGGCCAAGGAATTCCCCTTAATTAGGTTATAATTTAGGTATGAATATTTAAACAATAGAAATTGGTTAATGAGCTCGAAATAGCACTCGCCGATCATTTCAGAATCCTAAGGAAAACCACTCATTTCTGCTCATTAACCAAAGTCTATTGTCTTAATATTCATAAGCCTTTTTTACACTCAAATTAAGTGCTTTGTCATTCAAATTATCACTAAGTACTAATAAAGGCATTGTCTCCCTAACGCATTTAAAATGGCCAAGGAATTCCCCTTAATTAGGTTATAATTTAGGTATGAATATTAAAACAATAGAAATTGGTTAATGAGCTCGAAATAGCACTCGCCGATCGTTTCAGAATCCTAAGGAGAACCACTCATTTCTGCTCATTAACCAAAGCCTATTGTCTTAATATTCATAAGCCCTTTCTACACTCAAATTAAGTGCTTTGTCATTCAAATTATCACTTAGTACTAATAAAGGCATTGTCTCCCTAACGCATTTAAAATGGCCAAGGAATTCCCCTTAATTAGGTTATAATTTAGGCATGAATATTTAAACAATAGAAATTGGTTAATGAGCTCGAAATAGCACTCGCCGATCGTTTCAGAATCCTAAGGAAAACCACTCATTTTTGCTCATTAACCAAAGTTTATTGTCCTAATATTCATCAGCCTTTTTTACACTCAAATTAAGTGCTTTGTCATTCAAATTATCACTTAGTACTAATAAAGGCATTGTCTCCCTAACGCATTTAAAATGGACAAGGAATTCCCCTTAATTAGGTTATAATTTAGGTATGAATATTTAAACAATAGAAATTGGTTAATGAGCTCGAAATAGCACTTGCCGATCGTTTCAGAATCCTAAGGAAAACCACTCATTTCTGCTCATTAACCAAAGTCTATTGTCTTAATATTCATAAGCCTTTTTTACACTCAAATTAAGTGCTTTGTCTTTCAAATTATCACTTAGTACTAATAAAGGCATTGTCTCCCTAACGCATTTAAAATGGCCAAGGAATTCCCCTTAATTAGGTTATAATTTAGGTATGAATATTTAAACAATAGAAATTGGTTAATGAGCTCGAAATAGCACTCGCCGATCGTTTCAGAATCCTAAGAAAAACCACTCAGTTTTGCTCATTAACCAAAGTCTATTGTCCTAATATTCATAAGCCTTTTTTACACTCAAATTAAGTGCTTTGTCATTCAAATTATCACTAAGTACTAATAAAGGCATTGTCTCTCTAACGCATTTAAAATGGCCAAGGAATTCCCCTTAATTAGGTTATAATTTAGGTATGAATATTCAAACAATAGAAATTGGTTAGTGAGCTCGAAATAGCACTCGCCGATCGTTTCAGAATCCTAAGGAAAACCACTCATTTCTGCTCATTAACCAAAGCCTATTGTCTTAATATTCATAAGCCCTTTCTACACTCAAATTAAGTGCTTTGTCATTCAAATTATCACTTAGTACTAATAAAGGCATTGTCTCCCTAACGCATTTAAAATGGCCAAGGAATTCCCCTTAATTAGGTTATAATTTAGGCATGAATATTTAAACAATAGAAATTGGTTAATGAGCTCGAAATAGCACTCGCCGATCGTTTCAGAATCCTAAGGAAAACCACTCATTTTTGCTCATTAACCAAAGTTTATTGTCCTAATATTCATCAGCCTTTTTTACACTCAAATTAAGTGCTTTGTCATTCAAATTATCACTTAGTACTAATAAAGGCATTGTCTCCCTAACGCATTTAAAATGGACAAGGATTTCCCCTTAATTAGGTTATAATTTAGGTATGAATATTTAAACAATAGAAATTGGTTAATGAGCTCGAAATAGCACTTGCCGATCGTTTCAGAATCCTAAGGAAAACCACTCATTTCTGCTCATTAACCAAAGTCTATTGTCTTAATATTCATAAGCCTTTTTTACACTCAAATTAAGTGCTTTGTCATTCAAATTATCACTTAGTACTAATAAAGGCATTGTCTCCCTAACGCATTTAAAATGGCCAAGGAATTCCTCTTAATTAGGTTATAATTTAGGCATGAATATTTAAACAATAGAAATTGGTTAATGAGCTCGAAATAGCACTCTCCGATCGTTTCAGAATCCTAAGGAAAACCACTCATTTTTGCTCATTAACCAAAGTTTATTGTCCTAATATTCATCAGCCTTTTTTACACTCAAATTAAGTGCTTTGTCATTCAAATTATCACTTAGTACTAATAAAGGCATTGTCTCCCTAACGCATTTAAAATGGACAAGGAATTCCCCTTAATTAGGGTATAATTTAGGTATGAATATTTAAACAATAGAAATTGGTTAATGAGCTCGAAATAGCACTTGCCGATCGTTTCAGAATCCTAAGGAAAACCACTCATTTCTGCTCATTAACCAAAGTCTATTGTCTTAATATTCATAAGCCTTTTTTACACTCAAATTAAGTGCTTTGTCATTCAAATTATCACTTAGTACTAATAAAGGCATTGTCTCCCTAACGCATTTAAAATGGTCAAGGAATTCCCCTTAATTAGGTTATAATTTAGGTATGAATATTTAAACAATAGAAATTGGTTAATGAGCTCGAAATAGCACTTGCCGATCGTTTCAGAATCCTAAGGAAAACCACTCATTTCTGCTCATTAACCAAAGTCTATTGTCTTAATATTCATAAGTCTTTTTTACACTCAAATTAAGTGCTTTGTCATTCAAATTATCACTTAGTACTAATAAAGGCATTGTCTCCCTAACGCATTTAAAATGGCCAAGGAATTCCCCTTAATTAGGTTATAATTTAGCTATGAATATTTAAACAATAGAAATCGGTTAATGAGCTCGAAATAGCACTTGCCGATCGTTTCAGAATCCTAAGGAAAACCACTCATTTCTGCTCATTAACCAAAGTCTATTGTCTTAATATTAATAAGCCTTTTTTACACTCAAATTAAGTGCTTTGTCATTCAAATTATCACTTAGTACTAATAAAGGCATTGTCTCCCTAACGCATTTAAAATGGCCAAGGAATTCCCCTTAATTAGGTTATAATTTAGGTATGAATATTTAAACAATAGAAATCGGTTAATGAGCTCGAAATAGCACTTGCCGATCGTTTCAGAATCCTAAGGAAAACCACTCATTTCTGCTCATTAACCAAAGTCTATTGTCTTAATATTCATAAGCCTTTTTTACACTCAAATTAAGTGCTTTGTCTTTCAAATTATCACTTAGTACTAATAAAGGCATTGTCTCCCTAACGCATTTAAAATGGCCAAGGAATTCCCCTTAATTAGGTTATAATTTAGGTATGAATATTTAAACAATAGAAATCGGTTAATGAGCTCGAAATAGCACTTGCCGATCGTTTCAGAATCCTAAGGAAAACCACTCATTTCTGCTCATTAACCAAAGTCTATTGTCTTAATATTCATAAGCCTTTTTTACACTCAAATTAAGTGCTTTGTCTTTCAAATTATCACTTAGTACTAATAAAGGCATTGTCTCCCTAACGCATTTAAAATGGCCAAGGAATTCTCCTTAATTAGGTTATAATTTAGGTATGAATATTTAAACAATAGAAATTGGTTAATGAGCTCGAAATAGCACTCGCCGATCGTTTCAGAATCCTAAGAAAAACCACTCAGTTTTGCTCATTAACCAAAGTCTATTGTCCTAATATTCATAAGCCTTTTTTACACTCAAATTAAGTGCTTTGTCATTCAAATTATCACTAAGTACTAATAAAGGCATTGTCTCTCTAACGCATTTAAAATGGCCAAGGAATTCCCCTTAATTAGGTTATAATTTAGGTATGAATATTCAAACAATAGAAATTGGTTAGTGAGCTCGAAATAGCACTCGCCGATCGTTTCAGAATCCTAAGGAAAACCACTCATTTCTGCTCATTAACCAAAGCCTATTGTCTTAATATTCATAAGCCCTTTCTACACTCAAATTAAGTGCTTTGTCATTCAAATTATCACTTAGTACTAATAAAGGCATTGTCTCCCTAACGCATTTAAAATGGCCAAGGAATTCCCCTTAATTAGGTTATAATTTAGGCATGAATATTTAAACAATAGAAATTGGTTAATGAGCTCGAAATAGCACTCGCCGATCGTTTCAGAATCCTAAGGAAAACCACTCATTTTTGCTCATTAACCAAAGTTTATTGTCCTAATATTCATCAGCCTTTTTTACACTCAAATTAAGTGCTTTGTCATTCAAATTATCACTTAGTACTAATAAAGGCATTGTCTCCCTAACGCATTTAAAATGGACAAGGATTTCCCCTTAATTAGGTTATAATTTAGGTATGAATATTTAAACAATAGAAATTGGTTAATGAGCTCGAAATAGCACTTGCCGATCGTTTCAGAATCCTAAGGAAAACCACTCATTTCTGCTCATTAACCAAAGTCTATTGTCTTAATATTCATAAGCCTTTTTTACACTCAAATTAAGTGCTTTGTCATTCAAATTATCACTTAGTACTAATAAAGGCATTGTCTCCCTAACGCTTTTAAAATGGCCAAGGAATTCCTCTTAATTAGGTTATAATTTAGGCATGAATATTTAAACAATAGAAATTGGTTAATGAGCTCGAAATAGCACTCTCCGATCGTTTCAGAATCCTAAGGAAAACCACTCATTTTTGCTCATTAACCAAAGTTTATTGTCCTAATATTCATCAGCCTTTTTTACACTCAAATTAAGTGCTTTGTCATTCAAATTATCACTTAGTACTAATAAAGGCATTGTCTCCCTAACGCATTTAAAATGGACAAGGAATTCCCCTTAATTAGGGTATAATTTAGGTATGAATATTTAAACAATAGAAATTGGTTAATGAGCTCGAAATAGCACTTGCCGATCGTTTCAGAATCCTAAGGAAAACCACTCATTTCTGCTCATTAACCAAAGTCTATTGTCTTAATATTCATAAGCCTTTTTTACACTCAAATTAAGTGCTTTGTCATTCAAATTATCACTTAGTACTAATAAAGGCATTGTCTCCCTAACGCATTTAAAATGGTCAAGGAATTCCCCTTAATTAGGTTATAATTTAGGTATGAATATTTAAACAATAGAAATTGGTTAATGAGCTCGAAATAGCACTTGCCGATCGTTTCAGAATCCTAAGGAAAACCACTCATTTCTGCTCATTAACCAAAGTCTATTGTCTTAATATTCATAAGTCTTTTTTACACTCAAATTAAGTGCTTTGTCATTCAAATTATCACTTAGTACTAATAAAGGCATTGTCTCCCTAACGCATTTAAAATGGCCAAGGAATTCCCCTTAATTAGGTTATAATTTAGCTATGAATATTTAAACAATAGAAATCGGTTAATGAGCTCGAAATAGCACTTGCCGATCGTTTCAGAATCCTAAGGAAAACCACTCATTTCTGCTCATTAACCAAAGTCTATTGTCTTAATATTAATAAGCCTTTTTTACACTCAAATTAAGTGCTTTGTCATTCAAATTATCACTTAGTACTAATAAAGGCATTGTCTCCCTAACGCATTTAAAATGGCCAAGGAATTCCCCTTAATTAGGTTATAATTTAGGTATGAATATTTAAACAATAGAAATCGGTTAATGAGCTCGAAATAGCACTTGCCGATCGTTTCAGAATCCTAAGGAAAACCACTCATTTCTGCTCATTAACCAAAGTCTATTGTCTTAATATTAATAAGCCTTTTTTACACTCAAATTAAGTGCTTTGTCATTCAAATTATCACTAAGTACTAATAAAGGCATTGTCTCTCTAACGCATTTAAAATGGCCAAGGAATTCCCCTTAATTAGGTTATAATTTAGGTATGAATATTCAAACAATAGAAATTGGTTAGTGAGCTCGAAATATCACTCGCCGATCGTTTCAGAATCCTAAGGAAAACCACTCATTTCTGCTCATTAACCAAAGTCTATTGTCTTAATATTCATAAGCCCTTTCTACACTCAAATTAAGTGCTTTGTCATTCAAATTATCACTTAGTACTAATAAAGGCATTGTCTCCCTAACGCATTTAAAATGGCCAAGGAATTCTCCTTAATTAGGTTATAATTTAGGCATGAATATTTAAACAATAGAAATTGGTTAATGAGCTCGAAATAGCACTCGCCGATCGTTTCAGAATCCTAAGGAAAACCACTCATTTTTGCTCATTAACCAAAGTTTATTGTCCTAATATTCATCAGCCTTTTTTACACTCAAATTAAGTGCTTTGTCATTCAAATTATCACTTAGTACTAATAAAGGCATTGTCTCCCTAACGCATTTAAAATGGACAAGGAATTCCCCTTAATTAGGTTATAATTTAGGTATGAATATTTAAACAATAGAAATTGGTTAATGAGCTCGAAATAGCACTTGCCGATCGTTTCAGAATCCTAAGGAAAACCACTCATTTCTGCTCATTAACCAAAGTCTATTGTCTTAATATTCATAAGCCTTTTTTACACTCAAAATAAGTGCTTTGTCATTCAAATTATTACTTAGTACTAAGAAAGGCATTGTCTCCCTAACGCATTTAAAATGGCCAAGGCATTCCCCTTAATTAGGTTATAATTTAGGCATGAATATTTAAACAATAGAAATTGGTTAATGAGCTCGAAATAGCACTCTCCGATCGTTTCAGAATCCTAAGGAAAACCACTAATTTTTGCTCATTAACCAAAGTTTATTGTCCTAATATTCATCAGCCTTTTTTACACTCAAATTAAGTGCTTTGTCATTCAAATTATCACTTAGTACTAATAAAGGCATTGTCTCCCTAACGCATTTAAAATGGACAAGGAATTCCCCTTAATTAGGGTATAATTTAGGTATGAATATTTAAACAATAGAAATTGGTTAATGAGCTCGAAATAGCACTTGCCGATCGTTTCAGAATCCTAAGGAAAACCACTCATTTCTCCTCATTAACCAAAGTTTATTGTCCTAATATTCATTAGCCTTTTTTACACTCAAATTAAGTGCTTTGTCATTCAAATTATCACTTAGTACTAATAAAGGCATTGTCTCCCTAACGCATTTAAAATGGACAAGGAATTCCCCTTAATTAGGGTATAATTTAGGTATGAATATTTAAACAATAGAAATTGGTTAATGAGCTCGAAATAGCACTTGCCGATCGTTTCAGAATCCTAAGGAAAACCACTCATTTCTGCTCATTAACCAAAGTCTATTGTCTTAATATTCATAAGCCTTTTTTACACTCAAATTAAGTGCTTTGTCATTCAAATTATCACTTAGTACTAATAAAGGCATTGTCTCCCTAACGCATTTAAAATGGCCAAGGAATTCCCCTTAATTAGGGTATAATTTAGCTATGAATATTTAAACAATAGAAATCGGTTAATGAGCTCGAAATAGCACTTGCCGATCGTTTCAGAATCCTAAGAAAAACCACTCATTTTTGCTCATTAACCAAAGTTTATTGTCCTAATATTCATCAGCCTTTTTTACACTCAAATTAAGTGCTTTGTCATTCAAATTATCACTTAGTACTAATAAAGGCATTGTCTCCCTAACGCATTTAAAATGGTCAAGGAATTCCCCTTAATTAGGTTATAATTTAGGTATGAATATTTAAACAATAGAAATTGGTTAATGAGCTCGAAATAGCACTTGCCGATCGTTTCAGAATCCTAAGGAAAACCACTCATTTCTGCTCATTAACCAAAGTCTATTGTCTTAATATTCATAAGCCTTTTTTACACTCAAATTAAGTGCTTTGTCATTCAAATTATCACTTAGTACTAATAAAGGCATTGTCTCCCTAACGCATTTAAAATGGTCAAGGAATTCCCCTTAATTAGGTTATAATTTAGCTATGAATATTTAAACAATAGAAATCGGTTAATGAGCTCGAAATAGCACTTGCCGATCGTTTCAGAATCCTAAGGAAAACCACTCATTTCTGCTCATTAACCAAAGTCTATTGTCTTAATATTCATAAGCCTTTTTTACACTCAAATTAAGTGCTTTGTCATTCAAATTATCACTTAGTACTAATAAAGGCATTGTCTCCCTAACGCATTTAAAATGGCCAAGGAATTCCCCTTAATTAGGTTATAATTTAGCTATGAATATTTAAACAATAGAAATCGGTTAATGAGCTCGAAATAGCACTTGCCGATCGTTTCAGAATCCTAAGGAAAACCACTCATTTCTGCTCATTAACCAAAGTTTATTGTCCTAATATTAATAAGCCTTTTTTACACTCAAATTAAGTGCTTTGTCATTCAAATTATCACTTAGTACTAATAAAGGCATTGTCTCCCTAACGCATTTAAAATGGCCAAGGAATTCCCCTTAGTTAGGTTATAATTTAGGTATGAATATTTAAACAATAGAAATCGGTTAATGAGCTCGAAATAGCACTTGCCGATCGTTTCAGAATCCTAAGGAAAACCACTCATTTCTGCTCATTAACCAAAGTCTATTGTCTTAATATTAATAAGCCTTTTTTACACTCAAATTAAGTGCTTTGTCATTCAAATTATCACTTAGTACTAATAAAGGCATTGTCTCCCTAACGCATTTAAAATGGCCAAGGAATTCCCCTTAATTAGGTTATAATTTAGCTATGAATATTTAAACAATAGAAATTGGTTAATGAGCTCGAAATAGCACTCGCCGATCGTTTCAGAATCCTTAACAAAACCACTCATTTTTGCTCATTAACCAAAGTCTATTGTCTTAATATTCAAAAGCCTTTTTTACACTCAAATTAAGTGCTTTGTCATTTAAATTATCACTTAGTACTAATAAAGGCATTGTCTCTCTAACGCATTTAGAATAAGCCAGCAACTCCCCGTAATAAGGTTATAATTTAGGCATGAATATTTAAAGAATAGAAATTGGTTAATGAGCTCGAAATTGCCCTCGCCGATCGTTTTAGAACCCTGCTTAAAACCACTCATTTTTGGTTATTAACCAAAGTCTATTGTCTTAATATTCATTAGCCTTTTTTACACTCAAATTAAGTGCTTTGTCATTTAAATTATCACTGAATTCTAATAAGATCATTGTCTCTCACTTAATTTGAGCTAGAAAGAGGCTTCTGAATATTAAGACAGTAGACTTTGGTTAATGAGCAAAAATGAGTGATTTTAAGCACAGTTCTGAAAGGATCGGCGAGGGCTATTTCGAGCTCATTAACCAATTGCTATTGTTTAAATATTCATGGCTAAATTATAACCTAATTAAGGGGAGTTGCTGGCCCATTCTAAATGCGTTAGGGAGACAATGCCTTTATTAGTACTTAGTGATAATTTGAATGTCAAAGCACAGGGTTTCTCCCAGTAGTGGATCTTATTAGTATTTATTGATAATTTAATTCGTTTGTGTAATTGGTCTTAGTTTTTCTGGAAACTCGATTACTTTTAATATGAGATCATTTAATAAGAGCAAAGGGACGCGTTTTGTTCGTTTTGAGCGAATCCTTTATTGTTCCTATGTTGTGCATTGTTTACATTCTTTGTCAATCCGGGTTTTTCGTATCCTAAGGTAACAATGATTATTCCTTTACCTAAATTTGCATATAACTACTCTATTAAAGTGATAAACTGGTAAGTGAAAATATTTAAAAAATTTTTCTCTAAAATTCAAGTGAATTGTAACTTCAATTGCTTTTAATATCACAACCTGATTGGCTAACTTGCAGTTGTTAATAAAAAAACTAGACAACGCCGCTCGCGTCAATGTGTCACCCAATGCAATAGCCCATCAAAAACGTTCATGTTGAGGAATAAATAAATCAGATTGCAAGAAAGACATAGACAAGGCATGTTCTTTCTTTGTGTCAAGATCTTGGCCACGCTCCGACCATCAAACTCCCTCTATATTTAAACCCTTAATATGACCATGAAAATCAGCCTATTCGTAACCCATATATACGACCATCGAAATCAGCCTATTATTAACCCCTAAATAAAACCGTCAAAATCAGCCTATTTTAAACCCCTATATATGACCATCAAAATCAGTCCATATTAAACCCCTATATATGACCATCAAAATCAGCCTATTTTTAACCCCTTGTTATGACCCTGAAAAAAAACTTATTTTTAACCGCTATACATGAGCATAAAAATCAGCCCAATTTTAACCCCTATATATCACAATTATAATAAACCTATTTTTAGTGCCCATATATGACCATCATAATAAGCCTAATTTTAATCCCTTTTTATGACCATCAAAATAAGCCCATTTTTAAGCACTATATATGACGATCAAAATCAGCCTATTTTTAACCCCTTTTTATGACCATCAAAATCAGCCCATTTAAACCCCTTTTTATGACAATCAAAATCAGCCTATTTTTAACCCCTTTTTATGACCAACAAAATCAGCCCATTTAAACCCCTTTTTATGACAATCAAAATCAGCCTATTTTTAGCCCCTTTTTATGACCAACAAAATCAGCCTATTTTTAACCCCTTTTTATGACCATCAAAATCAGCCTATTTTCAACCCCTACTTACTACCAACAAAATCAGCCTATTTTTAGCCCCTTTTTATGACCATCATAATCAGCCTATTTTTTGCCCCTTTTTATGACCATCATAATCAGCCTATTTTCAACCCCTATATATGACCATCATAATCAGCCTATTTTTAGCCCCTTTTTATGACCATCATAACCAGCCTATTTTTAGCCCCTTTTTATGACCACAAAAATCATCCCAATTTTAAGCCCTATATATGACCATCAAAATCAGCCTATTTTTAACCCCTATATATGACCATAAAAATAGGCCTATTTCTAAACCCTGTATCGGACCATAAATATCAGCCCATTTTTAACCCCTTTTTATGACCATCAAAATCAGCCTATTTTTAACCCCTTGTTATGACCCTGAAAAAACCCTACTTTTAACCGCTATATATGAGCATCAAAATCAGCCCAATTTTAACCCCTTTATATCACCATTATAATAAACCTATTTTTAGCGCCTATATATGACCATCATGATCAGCCTATTTTTAACCCCATTTTATGACCATCAAAATCAGCCCATTTTTAAGCCCTATATATGACCATCAAAATCAAGCTATTTTCAACCCCTATATATGAGCATAAAAATAAGCCCAATTGTAACCCCTATATATGACCATTATAATAAACCTACTTTTAGCCCCAATATATGACCATCAAAATCAGCCTTATTTTAGCCCCTTTTTATGACCATCGAAATCAGCCCATTTTTAAGCCCTATATATGACCATCAAAATCAGCCTATTTTAAACCCCTTTTTACAACCATCAAAATCAGCCTATTTTTAGCCCCTTTTTATGACCATCATAATCAGCCTATTTTTAGCCCCTTATTATGACCATCAAAATCAGCCCATTTTTAAGCCCTATATATGACCATCAAAATCAGGCTATTTTTAACCCCTTTATTGGACCATAAATATCAGCCCATTTTTAACCCCTTCTTATGACCATCAAAATCAGCCTTTTTTAGCCTGTTTTTATGACCATCAAAATCAGCCCATTTTTAAGCCCTATATATGACCAGAAAAATCAGCCTATTTTTAACCCTTTTTTACTGCCATCAAAATCAGCCTATTTTTAGCCCCTTTTTAAAAGCATAAAAATCAGCCTTTTTTCAACCCCTATATATGACCATCATAATTAGCCTATTTTTAGCCCCTTTTTATGACAATCACGATCAGCCTATGTTTAGCCCCTTTTTATGACCATCAAAATCAGCCTATTTTTAACCCCTTTTTACTAGCATCAAAATCAGCCTATTTTTAGCCCCTTTTTAAAAGCATAAAAATCAGCTTATTTTCAAACCCTATATATGACAATCATAATTAGCCTATTTTTAAACCCTGTATATGACCATAAAATCAAGCCAATTTTTAACCCCTATATCTGACCATCATAATCAGCCTATTTTAACCCCTTTTATGACCATGAAAATCAGCCTATTTTTAAGCCCTATATATGACCATCATAACAAGCCTATTTTTAGCCGTTTTTGATGACCATCAAAATCAGTCTTTTTAGCCCCTTTTTATGACCATGAAAATAAGCCCATTTTTCACCCCTATATATGTCCATCAAACTCAGCCTATTTTTAACCCTGATATATGACCATCATAATAAGTCTATTTTAAAGCCCTATATATGACCATCATATTCAGCCTATTTTAAACCCCTATATATGACCATCAAACTCAGTCTATTTTTAACCCTGATATATGACCATCATAATAAGTCTATTTTAAACCCTTATATATGACCATCATACTCAGCCTATTTTAAACCCCTATAAATGACCATCAAAATCAGCCTATTTTAAACCCCTATATATGACCATCAAACTCAGCCTATTTTAAACCTCTATGTATGACCATCAACCTCAGCCTATTTTAAATCCCTATATATGACCATCAAAATCAGCCTATTTTAAACCCCTATATATGACCATCAAAATCAGGCTTATTTAAACCTCTATATATGACAATAAAAATAAGCCTATTTTAAACCCTTATATATGACCATCAAACTCAGCCTATTTTAAATCCCTATATATGACTATCAAAATCAGCCTATTTTAAATCCCTATATATGACCATCAAACTCGGCCTATTTTAAACCCTTATATATGACCATCAAGATCAGCCTATTTTAAATTCCCTTTTTATGACCATCATAATAAGTCTATTTTAAAGCCCTATATATGACCATCATATTCAGCCTATTTTAAACCCCTATATATGACCATCAAACTCAGTCTATTTTTAACCCTGATATATGACCATCATAATAAGTCTATTTTAAACCCCTATATATGACCATCATACTCAGCCTATTATAAACCCCTATACATGACCATCAAAATCAGGCTTATTTAAACCTCTATATATGACAATCAAAATCAGCCTATTTTAAACCCTTATATATGACCATCAAACTCAGCCTATTATAAACCCCTATATATGACCATCAAAATCAGCCTATTTTAAATCCCTATATATGACCATATAACTCAGCCTATTTTAAATGCCTATATATGACCATCAAAATCAGCCTATTTTAAACCCCTATATATGACCATCAAACTCGGCCTATTTTAAACCTTTATATATGACCATCAAGATCAGCCCATTTTTATCCCCTATATATGACCATTAAAATCAGCCTATTTTTAACCCCTTTCTATGAGCATGAAAATTAGCCTAGGTTTAACCCCTATATATGACCATCATAATAAGCCTATTTTTACACCTTTTTTATGACCATCAAAATCAGGCTATTTTAAACCCCTATATATGAGCATCAAAATAAGCCAATTTTTAACCCCTATATCTGACCATCATAATCAGCCTATTTTAACCCCTTTTATGACCATGAAAATCAGCCTATTTTTAAGCCCTATATATGACCATCATAACAAGTCTATTTCTAGCCTGTTTTGATGACCATCAAAATCAGCATTTTTTTAGCCCCTTTTTATGAACATGAAAATAAGCCCATTTTTCACCCCTATATATGACCATCAAACTCAGCCTATTTTAAGTCCCCTTTTTATGACCATCATAATCAGCCTATTTTTAGCCCCTTTTTACTACCATCAAAATGAGGCTATTTTTAGTCCCTTTTTAAGACCATTAAAATGAGCCTATTTTCAACCCCTATATATGACCATCATAATCAGCCTATTTTTAGCCAATTTTTATGACCATCAAACTCAGCCCATTTTTAAGCCCTATATATGACCATCAAAATCAGGCTATTTTTAACCCCTATATATGACCATGAAAATCAGCTTATTTTTAACCCGTGTATCGGACCATAAACATCAGCCCATTTTTTTACCCCTTTTCATGACCATCAAAATCAGCCTATTTAAAACCCCTTTTTACTACAATCAAAATCAGCCTATTTTTAGCCCCTTTTTAAGACCATCAAAAGCAGGCTATTTTGCAACCCTATCAGTATGACTATCATGATAAGCCTATCTTAAGCCCCTTTTTATGACCATCATAATCAGCCTATTTTTAGCCCTTTTTTATGACCATCAAAATCAGCCCATTTTTAAGCCCTATATATGACAATTAAAATCAGCCTATTTTTAGCCCCTTTTTATGACTATCAAAATCAGCGAATTTTAACCCCTTTTTATGACCATCAAAATCAGCCTATTTTTAACCCCTTTTTACTACCATCAAAATCAGCCTATTTTTAGCCCCTTTTTCTGATCATCATAATCAGCCTATTTCTAGCCCCTTTTTATGACCATCAACATCAGGAAATTTTAAGCCCTATATATGACCATCAAAATCAGCCTATTTTTAACCCCTGTATCGGACCATAAATATCAGCCCATTTTTAACCCCTATTTTGGACTATCATAATCACCCTATTTCAAGCCGCTTTTTATGACCATTAAAACCAGCCTTTTTTTAGCACCTTGTTCTGACCCTGAAAAAAACCCTATTTTTACCCCTATTTATGAGCATAAAAATCAGCGCAATTTTAATCCCTCTATATGACCATTATAATAAACCTATTTTTAGCCCCTATATATGACCATCATAATCAGCCTATTTTTAGCCCCTTTTTATGACCATCAAAATCAGCCTATTTTTAGCACCTTGGTATGACCCTGAAAAAACCCTATTTTTAACCCATATATATGAGCATAAAAATCAGCCAATTTTAAGCCCTATATATGACCATTATAACAAACCTATCTTTAGCCCCTATATATGACCATGAAAATCAGCCTATTTTAACCCCTCTTTACTACCATCATAACCAGCCTATTTTTAGCCCCTTCTTATGACCATGAAAATCAGCCCATTTTTAAGCCCTAGATATGACCATTAAAATAAGCCAATTTTTAACCCGTCTATCGGACCATAAATATCAGCCCATTTTTAACCCCTTTTTATGACCATCAAAATCAGCCTATTTTAACCCCTTTTTACTAGCATCAAAATCAGCCTATTTTTAGCCCCTTTTTAAGACCATCAAAATCAGCCCATTTTTAACCCCTTTTTACTACCATCAAAATCAGCCTATTTTTAGCTCCTTTTTAAGACCACCATAATCAGCCTATTTTTAACCCCTTTTTACTACCATCAAAATCAGCCTATTTTTAGCTCCTTTTTAAGACCACCATAATCAGCCTATTTTTAACCCCTTTTTACTACCATCAAAATCAGCCTATTTTTAGCCCCTTTTTAAGACTATCAAAATAAGCCTATTTTCAACCCCTATATATGACCATCATAATCAGCCTATTTTTAGCCCCTTTTTAAGACCATCATAATCAGCCTATTTTTAACCCCTATATATGACCATCAAAATCAGCCTATTTTCAACCCCTATATATGACCATCATAATCAGCCTATTTTTAGCCTCTTTTTATGACCATCATAATCAGCCTATTTTTAGCCAATTTTTATGACGATCAAAATCAGCCCATTTTTAAGCCCTATATATGACCATCAAAATCAGCCTATTTTTAACCCGTATATATGACTATGAAAATCAGCCTATTCTTAACCCATGTATCGGACCATAAATATCAGCCCATTTTTAACCCCTTTTTATGACCATCAAAATCAGCCTATTTTTAGCACCTTGTTATGACCCCTATATATGACCATCAAAATCAGCCTATCTTTAAGCCCGTTTTATGACCATCAAAATCAGCCCATTGTTAAGCCCTATATATTACCATCAAAATCAGCCTATTTTTAACCCCTATATATGACTATGAAAATCAGCCTATTTTTAACCCATGTATCGGACCATAAATATCAGCCCATTTATAACCCCTTTTTATGACCATCAAAATCAGCCTATTTTTAGCACCATATATGACCATCATAATCAGATTATTTTAAGCCACTATATATGACCATCAAAATCAGACCATTTTTAACCCGTATATGACTATCACAATCAGCCTATTTTTAGCCCCTTTTGATGACCATCAAAATCATCCCATTTTTAACCGCTATATATGAGCTTAAAAATCAGCCATTTTTAACCCGTATATATGACCATCATAAGCCTATTTTTAGCCCCTATATATGACCATCAAAATCAGCCAATTTTTAACCCCTATATATGACCATCATAATAACACTATTTTAAGCCACTATATATGACCATCAAAATAAGCCCATTTTTAACCCCTATATGACCATAAAAATCAGCCATTTTTAACCCCTATATATGACAATCAAAATCAGCCTATTTTTAGCCCCTGTATATGACCATAAAAATCAGCCATTTTTAAGCCCTATATATGACCATAAAAATCAGCCTATTTTTAACCCCTATATATGACCATAAAAATCAGCCAATTTTTTAAACCCTATATAAGACCATCATAATCAGCCTATTTTTAGGCCCTTTTTATGACCATCAAAATTAGCCTATTTTTAACCCCTTTTTATGACCATCAAAATTAGCCTATTTTTAACCTCTAAATATGACCATCAAAATAAGCGAATTTTTAACACCTATATAAGACCATCATAATGCCAGCCTATTTTTAGGCCGTTTTTAAGACCATGAAAATTAGCCTATTTTTAACCCCTTTTTTATGACCATCAAAAGTAGCCTATTTTTAAACCCTGTATATGACCATAAAATCAAGCCAATTTTTAACCCCTATATCTGACCATCATAATCAGCCTATTTTAACCCCTTTTATGACCATGAAAATCAGCCTATTTTTAAGCCCTATATATGACCATCATAACAAGCCTATTTTTAGCCTTTTTTGATGACCATCAAAATCAGCCTTTTTTTAGCCCCTTTTTATGACCATGAAAATAAGCCCATTTTTAACCCCTATATATGACCATCAAACTCAGCCTATTTTAAATCCCTATATATGACCATCAAACTCAGCCTATTTTAAATCCCCATAATTATATGACCATCAAAATCAGCCTATTTTAAATCCCTATATATGACCATAAAAATCAGCCTATTTTAAATCCCAAAATATGACCATAAAAATCAGCCTATTTTTAACCCCTATATATGACCATCAAAATCAGCCTATTTAAGCCCCTATATATGACCATCAAAATCAGCCTATTTTAAACCCGTATATATGACCATAAAAATGAGCCATTTTTAACCCCTATCTATGACCAGCATAATAAGCCTATTTTTAGCTCCTATACATGACCATTAAAATCAGCCCATTTTAACCCCTATCAGGGTGAGACGAAAATGAAAAGATCGGGCTGCCCTTTGGGCAAGCTGTTACTTGAGGTTACTAGCCCGAAGCTCTGAGCAGCTAGCCCAAAATTAAATTGTTTATAAAGATTATAATCAGATTTAATTACGCAAAATACAAGTACTGATACCAGGCATAGATATAAACTAATTCTTCGTAGTATTTTACATTTTACCCTGGTTGACGGTCAAAAATATTATAAATTTATGGAAATCACAACACAGTCATTTTTGTGAATGTCATGAACATTGCGATGGGTCAATTATACTAGCACTGTAATCTGAAGTCTGTCAACAATCGATAAAGTAAATTGGCTTCAAAGCTTGTCAAGCTCACAAACTCTATTGCGGCAACTAAAATGAGGCGCAAAACGTGGTCACGCTACTATAATTTGGCCTCAAAATGTTATCATTTTCTCTCAGGAGCTTTCTGCTACACACTTTTTGGTATGAAGGCTCAATTTATCGTCAGAAAAGAGGAACCAACAGTGCTTGCCTGTCGGACAAACTACGATTAGAAAAGGCTAGCCCGACAAGTCATTCCACTAGCCCTGGGCTATCAGACGGAATTTTCGTCGCGCCCTGCCTATATATGACCATTAAAATCAGCTGATTTTTAACACCTATATATGACCATCAAAATCAGCCTATTTTTAACCCCTATATAGGACCATCAAAATCAGCCTATTTTTACCCCCCGTATATGACCATAAAAATCAGCCAATTTTTAACCCCTATATATGACTATCATAATCAGCCTATTTTTAGCCCTTTTCATGACCATCAAAATCAGCCCATTTTTAACCCCTATATATGACCATCATAATCAGCCTATTTTTAACCCCTATATATGACCACCATAATCAGCCTATTTTTAACCCCTTTTTATGACCATCAAAATCAGCCCATTTTTAACCCCTATCTATGACCATCAAAATCAGCCTATTTTTAGGCCCTTTTTATGGCCATCGAAATCAGCCTATTTTTAACCGCTATACAAGGCTGCAAACATTTTTTTTTCGTAGGCAGGTCACTTGTCAGGTCAGAGACCAGACCTGACCTTACAAGGAAACAATGTGGTCAGACAAAAAAAATTCCAAGTGAAAGAGCAAAATTAAAAATTCAACAAAACAACCTATTTCACTGCTTTAATTGCAATTAGTTCACTGATCAGTCTTCACTGATGTCGCACTTAAAAAGACTCTCCTCAGGGTAAAGTATGATAATTAAAAGTTTAATTTGGATCAAAAGTGCCCGGTCAGAGTGACAGACCAGACAAATATGTCGCCGGTCAAAAACGTGAAATTTACCAGACAATTGTCCGATGACCAACTGTTATTTGCAGCCTTGCCTATATATGACCATAAAAATCAGCCCATTTCGTAGCGCTTGTAGGTTTTTTCTGACCTGCCAATACTCTTCCTAAGTTGGCGCGTTGCTGGCCTCAGGTGTGCTGCTGCAGCAGTAGGTGGACCTTGGCTGCAGTTCATAGTGCCAAGTGAAGTGAGGCCTTGAAATGGTCACGCAAGCGAAGTCGCCTGTCATGCCAATCACTGAGCGGTGTCTCCCCCAGTACGCCAAAACAGGTGTTGTTGTTGTGTTTTAAGTAATATGTGAAGTGGTCACCTCAAAGTTACCATCAAAATCATCCTATTTTTAACCCCCGAAAAGAAGCATCAATAACGGCATATTTTTAACCCCTGAAAATGAATATGAAAATAGGCATATTTTTTACCACTGAAAATCCCCGCAAAATGGTAATGGATTTATATACCACATATATCCACTAATTGTTCATGGTGGTTTGCAAGTCTGACGAAATTACAATTCAGATGAAATTACGTACATGTTGCAGTTAATTTTTGTTTTCAGTCAATTTTTATTTTGAACTAGATAATTTTTTTCTTCCTAGTTAGTTTTATTTTTAACTAGGTGATATTCTTTTAACTAGGTGATATTTTTTTAACTAGGTGATATTTTTTTAAAAAAATACAGGTCACAGGTCATTGTTTTACCAATACAGAAATTATCCTAAACATTCATTAAAGCCAACCTTGGGACTTATCAGACCTAACATTAGCTTTAATGAATGTATAGGATAATTTCTGTATTGGTAAAACAATGACCTGTGACCTGTATTTTTTTTAAAAAATATCACCTAGTTAAAAAAATGTCACCTAGTTAAAAAAATATCACCTAGTTAAAAAAAATATCACCTAGTTAAAAAAATATCACCTAGTCAAAAAAAAAAACTATCTAGTTAAAATAAATAAAAATTAACTGAAAACAAAAATTAACTGCAACATACACAAAGGCCAGACCAGAGCACAAGGATCTAGTATACGTCCCCTACTCTTTACTAACAGTGTGTGGGTTCTTCAATGTCCCACTAAGTTATACGAACAGGGGTTGTGAGATGGGACCTACAATTTATCATCCTTATCCAAGAAGACTAGAAAGTCTAACCATTTACACATTTCATTTAAGGGCAGCACTTTCTCCTCAGTTATTTAAGGACCCTGAGTGTTGGTCTGCCTGGGGTTTGAACCAGTGCTCTACCAACTGAACCAAATATGAGTTGATGTTTAAGCCTAGAAAATGTCCATCAAAATTGGCATATTTATAACCCTTGAGAATTACCATGAAAATTGGCCTATTTTTAACCCCTGAAAAGAACAATCAAAATCATCCTATTTTTAACCTCTCAAAATGACCGTCAAAATTACTCTATTTTTGACCCCTACAAATGACCACCAAAATCTGTCTATTTTTAACCCCTAAATGACCATCAAAATCAGCCCATTTTTAACCCCTATAAATGACTATCAAAATCAGCCTTTTTTTAACCCCTATAAATGATTATCAAAATCAGCCTATTTTTAACCCCTATATATGACAATCAATATCAGCCTATTTTCAACCCCTACATATGACCACCAAAATCAGCCTATTTTTAGCCCCTATATATGGTCATCAAAATCAGCCTATTTCTAACCCCTATATATGGCTATCAAAATGAGCCTATTTTCCTAATCCCTACGAGTGACCAGCAAAGTCGGCATATTTTAAACCCTTGTTAACAATAACTTATCTGGGAATGATTTTCACACGGGTCCCTACTTCATTATGCATGCTGTAGCCGTACAAGAAATGTTTGCACGCGCACTTCCCAAGACAATTCAACTACAGCATGCATAATGAAGTAGGGACCTGTGCGGAAATCTTACCCTTATCTGGGCTAGACCTCTGTATCACACCATAGTTTGGTATGCATTCTGTAGCTGAATTTTTTGGGGGTGATAAATGTGTGAGGAGTTTTTGTTTTTAAAGAACGAAACAGTAAGGTTACAGTATGCATAAGGGGGAATTCATACAGAGGCTTAACAGCCAACTGCAGAGAGTAGGTATTGGGGGATTCTAGCACACCCGATTAATTTTCAGTCAAATCTGGGTAAAAATATTAACCAAGGATTAATCAGGAAAATTAACCGGAAAATTAAACAGAGATTTTACCAACCCTCCACCAAGCCGTCACCAAGCCGTTGCCTAGGGTTATAGCACACCCGATTAATTTTCAGCTAAATCTAAGTAAAAATATTAAACAAGGATTAATCAGGAAAATTAAACGGAAAATTAAACAGAGATTTTGCCAACCCGCCACCAAGCCAATGCCAAGCTGATACCAACCCACCACCAAGCCGCACACGATTAATCAGGAAAATTAAACAGAGATTTTTTTTCCGTTTACAAAAGTATATAAAAATCTTCAAAAATTAAAATGATTTTAATATTAGTTTAAAGAATAAATTATGAGAGTATAAATGGAGAATTTAAAAGAATTAAATGTAACACAATTGAAACAACGCGCTAGTGAGCGAGGTATTATAGGATATTCTCGAATGCCTATCTCAACCCCCAGAAATAATAACCCAAATCAGTCGCAAATAAACATTATTGATGAACCCGTGCCAGAGATTAATATTCCCCTTCTCAAAACTTCCCAACCCAAACTTGATGAATTGAAATTTGTGCAACTGAAAAATATTGTTAAAGAGTTGAAAATTAAAGGACGATCTAGAATGCGAAAAGAAGATTTTATTAATGTGTTAAAAAAATTTCCGGATGAGGAGATTATTAAATTAATAGCAAAAGATATTATAATTAATAAATATAATTGTATTCATGGTAAGTGTAAATATTTCTGTGGAGAGTGTGGAGGAACACAAATATGTGAACACAATAAAATTAAGTCATACTGTAAAGAATGTAAGGGCTCTCAAATATGTGAACACAAATTACAAAAGTATATATGTAAAGAGTGTAAAGGAAAAGGAATATGTGAACATAATAAACAAAAGAGACAGTGTAAAGAATGTTGTTAAATATAAAAAAAAAAAAATTGATTTTAATATTAGTTTAAAGATATAAAATAAATTATTAAAAGATGGTGAGAACTAAAATTTTTGAAAGATACTCTAATGATGAAAAAATGAATTTTTGCGATTTTATAGTGTCAATTAAAGAAGATTTGTTAAAAAACATATCAGAAAATCGTGAGTTTATTGATTATTATCATTATGATGAAGATGAAAATCCTTATGGCTATCTTGATAAATATGATAATAAGTTTATTAAATTTGAAATTACTTATTCTAATTATTATGAAGAAGATTATGATATTATTTTTTATGACGGCCGGTGGATTAATTTTAAATCTGGTATAAATTTTGATATTGATGGAATGGATGTTGTTAATTTTGTAAAATCAGCATTAAATTGTTCTAGTACAAGGTTAAAAGATTGTGTTGGAGGCGATTATGGGCCATATTATGATTGTTTTGATCAATATTATGATGATTGTTTTGAATATTATATGGGCGGAGATGCTTATTATAATAAGAAATGTAATATTAATAATTTCGATGAAAAGTTTTTTGTTAAAGAACTGGATTTTATTATATACTTAAATCAAGAAAAAATAAACCATAAAAATAAATTTTACAAAGATTTACATAATGAAATATTGGAATACGCGTGTAAACCAGAAAGATTTGTGGATTGGTATTATGATATTGAGGAGCAAGAAATTTATAATTCTTTAACGGTTGAATAATCTTATATTTCTGTTACTACTAATTATGTTATATAACCTAAATATCGGGCTTCGCCCTCAACGCAAAGCGGATAATGGTTACATAACAAAAATAAGTAATTTATCTAAATCTTAAACTAAAAGTTATGGGAGAACCCATCAGATCAAGTTTTTTCCATTCAATGTCTAAGATAGACTACTATATTACCGTAAAAATAAGCCGATTTTTCTAAATTTTTATTAAATTTTTTTAAAGTTTACGGTGAGATTTTAGACCAATTTTACTAGTAGTTTATGTATTTATGAATGTATGTATTTAAAAAAAATTTGATTTTAAAACCGGCTTATTTTTGAAAAGATGAATTTAATATTTTATTAACTTTTACAAAAAATGAATTATTGTTTAAAGATTTACAAAAATTTTTATTAAATATGGAACAAGAGGTGAAAGATTTACATTTTCAACAATTAAAAAATATTGCAAAAGAGTTGAAAATAAAAGGAAGAACAAAAATGAATAAAGAAAATTTAATTAAAAGTATTAAAAAATTTTCAGAGGAGGAAATCATTAATGAAATTAAAAAAGATGGTATTAATAATAAATATTATTGTATCCATAAAAAGTGCAAATATTTTTGTAAAGAATGTTGTGGGTCACAATTATGTATACATAATAAAATTAAATATTGTTGTAAAGAATGTAAAGGATCAAAATTTTGTAAACACAACATACAAAAAACACATTGTAAAGAATGTGGAGGATCTCAAATATGTGAACATGATAGACAGAGAACACATTGTAAAGAGTGTGGAGGATCCCAAATATGCGAACATAGAAAACAGAAGGCACATTGTAAAGAATGTCGAAAAAAATGAATTATTATTTAAATATATAAAATAAAATATAAAAAGTAATTATGGAAATAATGATATATAGAGGATATACGGAAGGATTAACCTTTAATGAATATATTAACAATGGTATGCTTAGATTTAAGTATTTTAATGAAAAAAGATTGGGTATTTATGATTTTTTAAAGTCGATTGAGAAAGATGTGTTAAAAAATATATCAAAAAATCGAAGTTTTATTATTGAAGATGAAGAAGAAAATGTGGATTATAAATCTAGAGTTTTTTTTCGCATTTGTTGTTTTGGAAAGAATAATGAAGAAATTTTTTATGAGGATTTTGGTTTTCAATATATAATAGATTTGGATTTTGATAAGGGTTTTTTATTAATTGATGATTTTATTAGGTTTGTGGACGAAAAAGTGTATTATGAAGCAGGTCCTATTGATTATGATGGTGATATTGGAAATAATATTATTGGCTACACTTTTGATTCAATTTATATTATATTATTCACAAACCCATATAAAGTATTACATAAAAAAATTTTTTACAATGACCTACATGATGATTTAATAGTTAAAGCATGGCGACCAGATAGGTATTTAGATTGGTGCGTTGATATAGAGGAGTTAAAGTTTTTAAAAAAGTTTTGGGGAGAAGATTAAATTATATAACAAAAAAATGAATTATGATTTAAATATTTAAAATAAAATATAAAAATGAATATAAATAAAAAGATTGAGTTTAAATATCTTAATGAAAAAGAACTAGGTGTTCATGATTTTATGGAATCAATCAAGAAAGATTTGTTAAAAAAGATCTCAAGAACTCTTGATTTTATTGATAAAAATAATGAGGAAATTTATTTTGAAGTTTCGTATATTAATAAGAATAATAATGAAATTTATTTTAATTTTTCTTATGATGTAAAGAATTTTTTCGAGAATGGGATGTTTAATGATAAGTTTATTAATGATATGATATACTATGTAAATAGAGAAGAAAACTATGATTATGATTATGATATGGAATTATTTTATGATTATGAAGATGATGATGAACAGATGGAATATAATATTAATAATTTTATTATTGATTCGTTTGAAGCCGCGATAAAAATAGATGTTTATAAGTTAAAACATAAAAAGAAATTCTACAAAAAATTACATGATGGAATAGTTGATTTAGCATGGCACCAAAAAAGATTTTTAGATTGGTGTCTTGATTTTGAGGAGTCAAGGGATTTGAAAGAACTTTTGGGAAAAAATTAAAAAATGAATTATTATTTAAATATATAAAATAAAATAAAAAATAATGAATAAAGAAGATCAACAATATAAAATTATTAAATATAGTAAAAAGGATTTAATAGATCAGTTAAAAAAAAATGGAATAAAAGATATTAATTATATTGCTGTTAATAATGTATTAAATAAATTGAATAAAAAATATGGAGGAGATAAAGTAACTACATTAGAAGAACTTCAAGAAGATATGAAAAAACAAAGGGATAAAGCAGCTAAGTCATATGGAATAGAAAACGATCCTAATATAAGCGATGAAGAAATGTTGAAAAAATTATTTGGGGAAATGATGAAAAGATAAATAAATAAAAGATGCAGTATATTAGAAATAATTATGTTATATAACCTAAATAATGGTTACATAACAAAAAAATTTATCTAAATCTTAAACTAAAAGTTATAGGAGAACCCTTAAGATCAAGTTTTTTCCATTCATTGTCTAATATGCTTAAATCAAAGTGGTTTATAACGCTATCATATTTTCTAATTGGAATTGTTGGATAATCCTTTGAGGGTATGTTTGCAAGTAGGGTTGATGGTGAGAGTTTCACAGGTTCTCCATATTTTGTTTTATTCATATATGAAGACTTATTATCAACTATACTACACATAAGTCTAAATGGCCCCTTAATTTGTATATTTATAGGGTATAATATACCAGGATTTATATTTTCGGGCACCCCTAAACCAATAGACAAAGCTCTACTAAGTTTAACTTTGAAATTCTTATTTGAATATAGATAGTCAACAGTATCAGTCTCAATTATTGTTATCTTTTCCCTAGTCGGATCATTAAAAAAGATCGAATTAATATTACGAAGAGAATATGTACCCGGTTCAATTATTATGAAGCCAATCTTATTATCATTTTCTATTATCTGCCGATCCTTGAAATTAATCAATCTTTTATTTTTAATATTACAATCTAGTAGTTGCATCTCACTAATATTTTTAAGCGGAGGCTCTAAATAAATCCTTGTTTCAGGCTCATACATGGTAATGCTAAACATTTTTTTGTTTGGTTACTTTATATTCATCTTTAAACCGGCTGCGCCGTAATTTGCATTGACGTAATCACATTCCTGAGCGACGTTAGAAACGAGCCTTTTAAAAGTAAACATAAAATCTACTTTTCAATTTCAAAACCACTTTACGTTTTGCTTGTTGCTATGTCGCAAAAGTATGCAATCTATTGTTCTACACGTGAACACTAATTTGTAAACAATTATAATCACGTGAAATACTCATGAACTACCGAAATAGATACCACGCTAATCCACCAGCTAAAATTATAAATGCTAATATATTCTTTTCATGTTGTGTTGAGTCCTGTTTCATTGAGTCTGTTTTTATTGAGATTTTTGGTTCCTGCGGGGTTTTATTCGTTTCATTTACACCTTTCAGGAGAATATGAGGTAACTTTATCTTTGAAGATCCTAAGTTATGACTTATTCCAACTTGTTTTACTTCAGTGTTTATGGAATTATTCACACCAAAATTCATATCATTACTAGCTTTCATAAGTTTGTTGTTAAAACCTGTCACGCTTTCAGTATTGATTATCATATTACTCGGCATCAACCACACACCAGGAGCAATAGCAACATCAAGCCGTAATTTCGCTTCTTGAACAGCTAATTGATACCTTTGGATAGAACTAGAAATATCATTCTCGATCACACTACTTTCAAATAAAGCCAAGAATTCTTGTTGTGTCTCAATCGCGCCACCACCATTACCATAAATCGAGTTTCTAGTGTTAA
The DNA here is from genome assembly GCA_949710005.1 of Ricordea florida. Classification (NCBI taxonomy): domain Eukaryota; kingdom Metazoa; phylum Cnidaria; class Anthozoa; order Corallimorpharia; family Ricordeidae; genus Ricordea; species Ricordea florida. The sequence goes on from OX453285.1 coordinate 23,943,784, forward strand.
CTTGTGCTCCCAATATACAATAGACAAAAGCTTCAGCAGATCGATTTAATCTACCAAGTCCAGCTTTAGTGAGCCCATGTCCACTTGTAGGGATAAACCAAGAATATTTGAAATCAGCAAAGTCGTCATTGCGTATAAATGAAATTAGATTACCCTTTTCTTTCTTTCCACCTTCATCAGCGAATTTATTTCCTTCACCAGGCCATTGATCTGCTTCAACATCATAATTCCTTACAATATGTACATTTTGGTATCCCCCACCTCTTCCATGATATCCTGAACCATAATCAAGGAATATATCACCCAATCCTCCATTTCTTCCTCCTTTCCATCTAAAATCGGAATTATTACTAATCCCAAATTCAGCGCACAATCTTTGATATGCAACTTTACTATATGGATTATTATTTATCACAAAAGGCTGCTCATCAGGCAAAGGTAGTTTCAATTCATATAATATCCTCCTTATTGTGAAATATATATGAAACTTAATAAAGCTATTTACTACTTTGGGATAATTTAGGCTTTCAAAAGGACTTATCCCACAACCAGATGTTGCACACCAAACTGCAAAGTTAAGTTGTTGAGGCCAATAATTCATATCAGGAGCATTCAACCATTTTCTACTCTGCTTTCCAAATTTGAAAGTAACTACTTGATTGGTAAAAACATTACGCATTTTTGCTGTGAATTTCTTCGTATTTGAAACGTATATATCTAGATCGGTTAGCATTTTTGTTATATCAGTTGAAAAGTCATCAAAATTAACAGCTGGTATTGGATAAGATCTATTTGTTAATGTTAAACTTTCAGGAAATGAACTAAATTCTTCACCATTTACCCCCAAATCTTCCCACAAAAGTCTTTTCATATTAGGCGATATATCATCAGTCCATGTTTTCCCAGTAGGATCATCCTTTGTCATTACAGTTATACCATTATATTTCCACTTAATATATCCTCCATACGAATCAGACACAAATGTAAATTTATCAAGATTAGCACTTGGGTACCTATTTTTGAAATCATTTAATAATGACATTTTATTCCTTGTGTTTAGAATAAGATGTAAAGCCTTTAAAACATTTCTTTTCGATAACCAGCAAAACAATTAAATCCTACATCAGTTCTCTCATATGAAATTTTCAGCGATCTCGACTTACCAATTCCTTTAATATTTCCTCTCGAACCTCTGTTCTTATCTGATTCATATTTAAGTTTTTTTCTGTATCTTTCCTGGTTTTTTGGCGGATTTCCATTTTTAGTTTTTCAAACTTGTCAACCTCTGATAAAATTAGAGAAAATTCTTGGTCTGATATTGCATTATCTTTCAGTGCCTTTGAAACCAAGTCTTGAATGGTGTTTACTTTTGCTTTTGCTAGAGAAACTGTCTGTTCATGTTTACTAACTTTATGAAAAAGTCTTTTTGAAGCAACGCCACATCCAACCGATATTCCCCCAAAAATACCTCCAACCGTTCCTAATGGTATACCAACAATAGCACCAAAACCAGTAAGGGAGGTTCCAAGCCCGCTTGCTGATAGAATAACAGAAAACACTCCACTACAAACACTTATTTTTGTAAATATACTTCTAGCTCGATTATACTTTTTCCTAACATCCTCATAATGTTTAATTTCCTTTTGAAGATTATTTAGTACTTCACAGGACTTTTGTAGTCTGAAATTATTTGGATCACCATCAATAGGTAATTGCGGATAAATTCCCTTGTAATCATCCATATTGTATTTTACTGATCAACAAGAAATCTTTAAATTTGTTACTTTCTCTTTTTTACACTTGTTCCTCCTTTTAGTCGGTCCACAAAATATAGAACCACTGCCATTATCAACAACCAAGCATTCTTACCTAAAAAGCTAATAACCTCACCCGCCGTTTTGAATAGAAAGCTTACAATTGCTCCAACCATCCCTGGTAATATTTCACTGAGTTTCTTACCAATAGCTTTCAAACCATTTCCAACACCTTTACCTAATGTGGATAAACCTCTAGAAAGATTAGAAACTATAACACCAATTACTACCCCTACAGCACTAATAACAGAAAATACTGTAAAACCATACTTTTTGAAGATAGCCTTCACACGTTCTCGTAATGGTAGATTTTTAAGTATTTCTTCATTTTGTCTCTCAATCTCAGATATTTTTTCTTGGTTGTAAATAATACTCTTTCTTGATAGTTCTCTAAATTTATCAACTTCGGCTTGTAATCTTTCATTACTACGTTCTAACATTGGTAAATTTGACTGGCCTTTCTTATATTTGTCTATTTCATCTTTGTATTCATTCATTTTGTTCAAAAGTTTATTTTTTTGCATTTTTAGTTCTATATTTTGTTCAACGGTTTTATCGAAAAGTCTTTTACCTTCCTCCGCATCTCTTAACATCCCTTCTTTTTCTTCCTTTTGGCTATCAATTACTAACTGAAGTCTTCTTTCTTTTTCCACATATTTACTAATCTCCATGGGATATACTTTTGTGGTTGCTTCCAATCCTTGTAATGAATTAAGTAATTCAATATTTTTTTGATTAACTTTATTTAATTTAGATATAAGATTATTATTTTTTTTAAGCATGGTTTCATAATCAACACCTAGAGCTTTTTTGATTGTATCAGGAAGTTCATCATTCAATTTTCCTCTTTTTAATAATGAGTAAGATTTTGCTCCTTTCCTATCCAATTTTATTTTTAATAGCCCATATTCATCATACCAATGTAAAAATTTAGAAGTATCTGCATCAGGAAAATATGATTTAATATCATCTCCAGATTCATCTTGATTTTTTTCACGTTCGCTAAAAATAGTTTTTGGTGATTTAGGTCTTGCCCCCTCATTCTCATAATTCCTATCACCAAACGATGTTTTTTCTATACGTTTTATAGGTTTTGGGGTGGGTCTTTCCTTTTCATCATCTTTGGTTGTAGATGTTACTCGAACTGGTATTTTTGATGGTTTTCTACCAAGTAGTGGATTATCTTCATCATAATCATCAGGATCTTCTTCTTCCCCCAATCCAATGGGATCATCGCCTGGTACTTCTGGTAATGTTGCCATGATTTTTTACTCATCAGTAAGAAATCTTTAGACCTAAAGTTATTTTGAAAATTATTTAAATAAAAAATAAAATATAAAAAATGGAAATAAAAGATATTACTGGACATATTAGTTTTAATAACATAATAAAAATGTTTAATGAAGAAATAATTACAAAAAATCTAACTTATAATTTAAAAGATAAAGATCAAAAAAAAATTACTTAAATTAATTATAAATGACGATAAAAAAAGAAAATTAATAAAAATTATTTTAGATAGTATTTAATTATAAAACAATTAATGTTTTTATAATTTTAAAAGAATTTACTAGCTGCATACCCCAACGCCAACATTCCTCCACCAACATATGCCATTTCGCCCATCTTTTGATTGTTACTAGGTCTATAATAATCACTAAATTTTGGTTCGTGAATTTCAGCGTACAATTCTAAAGCTTCATCAGTTTTTGAAAGATTTTTTGAGGCTTGATATTTTTCATCTTTTTGTTTCATTTCCCAATCAATTAGTTTCTGTCTATTTTCTTGATATTCAGCGTAATCTTTTTGATATTTTTCTAGTGCTTTATCATGTCGTATTTTTTCTGTATCTGTTTTATCTCCAGATAGATATTTTGCAAGATATGATCCACCAACAAAAGCGGTTGCATTTAATACAGCGCCACCAAACATCATTGCTATTGTTGCCATAATTATTTTGGTAAAATATTTTGATCCTCTAAATATGTTTTCAGGTACATACTACCAGACAATACAACCACCCATTTTGCATAATTTGTAATACTTGATGATGGATCGTTCATAAATGATTCTCTCATTGCTTTTTTAGCTACATATCCAACTCCGGCTGCTAACCCAATAAGTACTGCAGAATCAGTAACAGTTTTCACAAGTTTGTTTTCAGTTGACATAATTTTTACATATCATTAAGAAACCTTTAAACTACTTTCCTTATATCATATCATTCCAATTTTTAGTGGTTGTGGATTATGAATCTTTATGGGAGGTGCTTCAAAGGGTTGTGTTGGTACTTGTGATAAATCTGCTATCCTATTTTTATATTCACCCCGATATCTCATAAAAATATCAAATGCTGTAAACCCTATTCCTACAATAGATAAAACGGTTGTAAAAGATAGTTCTGGAAGCCAGCCTCCGCTTCGCGGGGAGGACTCCGTCCGATTTGCTTTTCCATTTTCTGATTTAGTTTCACTCTCTTCATTTTTAATATCCTCTTGTTCCTTTTCACGTTTCATTTGCTCCGCGGTCCGTAGGGTTTCCCTAGCTAAAGCTTCTTTTGCTTTTTTATTATATTCAGCTAATTTCTTACCCGCTGCAACCTTTTTAGGGTCTTTTTCTCTCTTTTTAGGTTCTTTATCTTTAACAACCGGGTCCGCTGTAATTTGTTCAACAACTTCTTCAGACATAATTTTTACATATCATTAAGAAATCTTTAAATCGCTTCAGTTGTGTTATCATTATCTGTATTTGTTCTTGAAACCTCTTGTATTTTATCCTCAGTTGTACTTGTAACTTGTAACTTGTTGATTTTAATGTGCTTAGCAACCTGGAATAGTCCGCTAGCAAGTGCTACCAATCTTCCACCTTTTAATGCTAAGAGACCTACAAAGTTTTTCAGTTCACGATTAACCAACTCATCATTTTTAAAATCTTTACAAAGCGCATCAATATCATCTACAGGAACCATGTAAGAAATGGCATGAGAAACTAATTGAAGAGATGAATCTACCAATCCATCATTAATTTTCTTACCTAATACTGCCTGATATCTATTATAATATTTTTCAATGTCTTTTACCGATAATTTTTTTATATCACCTAGACTCATATTAACACCTAAATATTCCTTTGTAGTTCCAAGAACTGCGAGAATAGCTAATGATTCTTGTTTTATTTCAATTTCATTATCATTATAATCTTTTACATCTTTCTTTTCTTCAATATAATCTTCAATTTCCGACATATTTTTGATAATACATTGATTCTTTTAAATAACCTCAGGAATCTCCAAATAACAATTAAATGGGTGACGTAAAGATAAACAAAGTCTAGAATATTTTTCAGTTTTCAGTAGTTGTAAAAACTTTTTACTAGTTTCAGGGTCTAAATCACCTCCATAATCTTCGAAAAACATCTTCATACCTTTTTGTGATGGATTGTGGAAAGTAACAACACAAGCTACATTTTCACGGAATGGTTTTGCTATCGATGTTAATTGCTGAGTGAGAACCCACATTGATAATCCATGATGTCTTCCAGAAAATGCTAAATCTATAAACTTATTTGATCGTTTCTTAAGATCAGTGGATACAGCACAATCGTCTAAAATTATTAGTGTATTTGTTCCTGAAAATAACGTTTGACAGTCAGTTAATAACTCATTAATCTCATCAATGTTACTAGCATCCGGTGATAATACAAAGAAACGTTTATCTCCTATAGCAAAATTATGATATGTTTTATTTTTATAATAAGTTGGACATATTAGAACAATGAATTCAAACAATTTTCTAAAAGGGCCTCTGAGTTGATCAATTATGTACTTTGTCTTTCCACAATTTGTTGGGCCGGTTATAATACAGTGAAAAGGAATTTTATCTCGTAATTCTTCCATATTTTCTTTTAACTAATAGATGATTGATCTTAAGTTTGAATTCATAACTTCCATTAATGCGTCAGCTACAACAAACATGTAACAGGTCATCGTACTAGAACCACTAAGTTTTCGTTTCATTTCTATTTTTATACCATCTTGTGCATTGGTTAAGGCTAGTCCTCCTCCATGAATATCATTATCTGGGTGAGTTCTAAAATCTATCCACAGAGCAAACTTTTTACTATAAAAATCCTTTTCTTTTACCGACCAGCGGGAGGAACCAATGAAACGTTTCTTTACTGACTCCCATAGGTCTGAAGGTACCATCCCCTTAGAGTAGAAACGATTTGGCACTCCATTAACATCGATATTGATTGAGGTTATACCTGGATTGAAAAAATTCTCGGAATCTCTTGCCCCTTTTCCATATGGTAATGTGAATAAACATAATATCCCTGTAATTGATCTTCTAGGTAGATTAATATGCTGGTTTATAACGCTGTCTGTATTTCTTGATATGGTGAAAGTTTTGTGTAGGGTGACATTTTCATAATAGAATCCTTTACCAACCTTATAAACCCCCTGCGCCTCACGAGCTAAGTCTTCACTTGATATACAAGAATATTCCAACTCAAGGTTTGTGATTTTGTAATTTGGGGGCTTGGTATCGTCAGAATAAACAACAATATCGTTAACTGGAGCTAGTGTAATCTCAAAGATTAGTTGATGAGCTAACGCCTTTGGGTAGAAAACTCCATGATCTTTGAGAATAGGATGGTTTAGTAGTATATGATACTTGTTATTGTGTACTTCTGCAAGAGCTACTTCTTTTGCATCTGTGTCTACCTTATCACCCGCATTTGTACGTAGCTTCCTCATGTTTTCAGAAGAAATTCCTTGTCTTAATCTATCCTCACGTTCTTCATCTGTTAAGAATAAGTCATGGTAGGTTTGAAATAGATCGTATCTTTGAGTATCTTGTAGTGTTTCACCCCCAAAAATAACCCTGAGTCTGGATACAAGATTACTACCCACATTATTAACGAGTGTGTTATCTTCATGCCCCTCAACATCTAAGTTAAATACTAGATATACACTTCCAGGTACAATCACCAAATTTTCAGAAAGTTTAGGAATATTTATATATAGAGTTTCTCCAGGATTAGCCGATGAGGGGTTGAGAGTAATTCTGTTCAATATTGATTCCGCTTTCAACCCTAGTGGATCTCTTGGAATCCTGTTTGGGTTAATTTTTTCAGATACGGTTGTCATATTTTATTTTAAGGGGTGGTGGAGTAATCTTTAAATGAGTAACGAAAGAATATTATCAAAAATATATTATTCAACCGAAGGATATTGGAAAGGATATTCTGCAATTCCTAAATTATCTGAAAAGGCTAAAGTAAGAGAAGATGTAGCTAAACAATGGTTACAAAAACAGGCAATATGGCAAATATATCTTCCATCTCTAAAATATATTCCAAGACCACATTGGACTGTAGATAAACCTAATCAGATTCACCAAGCAGATTTATTATTTTTACCTCATGATAGAGTTGGAAGAAAAACATATAAATATGCATTGGTTGTGGTTGATGTAGCCTCAAGATATAAAGATGCTGAACCATTAACCTCAAAAGAAAGTCGAGAAATTTCAAATTCTTTTGAAAAAATATATTCTAGAAAGTTAAAATATCCTAAAACATTAATGGTTGATCCAGGAAAAGAATTTATGGGTGAAGTTACAAAACTTATGAATTACCATAATGTAAAAATCCAGAGGGGTGAAGCTGGAAATCATAGAGCACAGGCATTTGTAGAAAGGGCAAACAAAATATTAGGTGAAAGATTATTTAGTCATCAATATGCACAAGAAATGATAAGTGATGAAAGGTCAAGAGTATGGGTGAAAAGATTACCAGATATTCTAAAAACTTTGAATAATACACCAACGAGAATAACTGGTAAAGAACCTTTTAAATCTATAAAACAGAAAGAGGTTGATATTGAACCAAAAAAATACCGACTACCGGGAGGAACTAAGAGAGTTGTTGGTCTTGATGAGGTTAGACTACCAATTGAGGTTAGGGTTAGATATTTACTTTTTCCTGGTGAACTAGAGGGCGGTGAAAGAAGAAGGGCTACAGATCCTATTTGGAGTATTAAGATTTATTATATTTCTAGTAGCATTGTTTCAGAAAACCAGCCAGTTTTATATTATTTATTGGATGGTCCAAGACGTGGGTTTGTAAGGGAAGAATTGCAGGTTATTCCTTATGATACTGAGTTACCTCCTAATTCTGTTTTGAAATGATTTCCTTTTAATACAAAGGTTTTGTGTGAATTCCATCATCATCAACTATTCTTTTATCATAATATGCGTTCAATCCCTTTTTAATTTGTGTATATGTCACAATTTGGTTTTTATTAACTCTAAATCCTGTATTTTTTGCCATATCAATTGAACCATTCAAAGCTGACATGTACCTATCCCAGTTTATTTCGTTTTGTCCATGAATTTCTCCTTTAGTACTATACTTTGCCTTTCCATTATCATCCTCTGCATAATAACATTTTGATGAAAGAGCAATCATTCTAATACCATCAAACTCCAGCTTGAAAAGTCCGGGGGTCTTGTCGTGATATTTCGATGTTGAAAGAAATTTTTCTTTTCCCCCATTAAAGTATTCTTTTTGCATTTCTGGTTTTATAATATCATCCAATTTTTCAGCCGAAATTGCCATGTACATGGAATCTGTATCCATTTGTATCAACTCAAAATCTTTTCTATCTACATATTTATCAAGAAAATCGTAATAAAATTCCAACATGCGAAGTTTTGCTAGTTGATATACCGAGATACCGCATTGATAGGGACGGTCTATTATTATTTTACTTTTTCTTTTTTTTATTTCATATGTTTCATTTATTTCTGTAAGATCTTCAAAGAATGTAGATCTTAATGCCTTTTCAACCTCATTTTCATCCTGAGTATACCTTATGTTCATATGTTTTTCTTTATCTTCTATCATTTTCCCGTAGAATGAATTTCCTTTTAGTTTGTAAGTATCCCCCAGTTCTTTACAGCCTTTATACTTTGGTTTTAGTTTTTCAATCCATACTTTTATGTCTTTATTTTCTTCAATAATTTTAAATATATCCGGAAATTGATTTAATTCATTATTAATTTTTACAACATCATCTATTTTGTTTTGATCAAAAGCTTTACTTACCTTTTCTAGCAAAAACTCGATATCTCCATTTCTTCTAGCGTTGGCTACTTCTTCGGGGAAAAATTCAAATGGTGTTCCTGGTTTATACTTTAAAATATTGTGAATAGCTGTAATCTTAAGCCCGTGATTAAGACACCATTCAATTACTACTGTATATAAAAGTATCTTTTTTGCCTTTGTAACCCCTAGTAATTTTTTATTATCTTTTAGGTGTTTTCTTCCTGTAGCTTTTTGGTATTCTTTCATATGTTCGGGCACCAAATCTTCAGGAACATTATCTACAATAAATAGCGGTGAGAACTCTTCAAACTTTTCTTTTAGGTTTTCTGGTACATTTATATCAACTTGGCAATATCCAAAAAGTTTACCATCAAGAATATCTTTACAAGTCTTCTTAATAAATTCGGGATCTGTTGGATTTTCAACCTCAATACATTTTTCTTTTCCACATGGCATTTTTTGTCCTGCAGCGAAAAGATATAACGCGTTTGCATCATAACCAACAACTCGTACACAATTTTTTGTAAATTTATATTTATGAGAGCGAATCTTTGTTTTTCCACACTCTGCATATCTCATAAATATTATACTTGGACCCCCAACCATACCTGTTTTCAATAATTTATAAATCTTGTTTTTATCGCATGTTTTACAATCTTTCATTATCTTGTAGCATTTTTCGCAAAACTCTTTATTACAAAATTCACTACATTTATGAATACAATATTTGCCAGGAGTGTATAATTCAGGATCACCTTTCTTTTTTCTTTTTTGATATTTATTTAGAACGTAAATCATTGATACTCCAGGGATAGAAACCGCGTCTTTTAATATATCTATTTTGTCTGGATAATACATTTCCCTTGTTTTTTCTAAAGCCTCTCTGAAGGGTATAACATCGTGTAGGTTATACTCTCTTAACCAATCCATCATTGTAACACACCCCCTCTTTTCAAATTCACGCTTAAAATCTTCATATTCTTCAACGGTAATATTTTCTTTTTTCAAACTCGAGTAAAAGTCTTCATGTTTTACTGTCCCAACGTGAGAAAGTTTATCATAACTATCCAAATATTCATATGGAAATACAAGTTTTTTGGCTTCACATTTGTTTGCTTTACACCACTTATCAAAAGAAAGCCCGGGTGCAAGGTAAGACATTACATCCAAGAATTTAAAATTTGGGGTTGTCAAAAACATATATTTATTTGCATTTCTTGCAACAAAAATCTCCTTAGTTTTATCAGTCATGATTTTTACAAAATGTATTTTAATCATATTAATATCATATTTTCCACTATTGAATCCCAAAACAGGAACTTGGTTACACCATCTTTCATACTCTTCTAAAACTGACTTTGGGATAGAATCTTGGTCGGGTAATGGATATTTTTTTTTAACCTTTTCAACAATCTTTTTTCTTCTCTTTTCTAAATTTTCAACAAATTCTTTTACAAGATCATCAGGATTTGAATTTATAATAAATGTGGGTTCTTTTTCACAAGTATCATGTATTGCAACACTAACCGGTATATGTGTTTGATTAAAAGATAAATCATCAGTAATTTGTTGAAAATCTTTTTGTAATATTGCCTCAAAATCATAACAAATAAAATCTGGGTAAGGAATAAATTTCTTTTCTAATGCCTCATACATAGATTGGGAATATATATTATATTTTAGTCCTCGTAATAAATAATCGCATTCCCAAACCGATACAACATTATACCCTAAATCTTTCATAATCTTTTCTCTTTTAATAGTTGTATTATATTTAATTTTATCACCACCTGAACATGGACAACCGTGCCATTTACAGCCGTAGAACTCAAAAACAGTATTTGTCTCAGGTTCGTATCCGTCCACCAAAAAAATCTCATCCCCCTTTCTATCCTTAACACACCTTTCACCACCATGACCACAGAGAGCATGGTGAATGTGTTTACCTATTTTACATGACTGTAGTTCAATCCATATACAACCTAAATAACTATATTGGGTATTACCACCATAAAAAACTTTTTCAGAGCTATTGGGGATGTGTTTTATCTTTTTACCAGTGCATATTACTTGTGTTTTTCCTCCTTTACAACTGTTATTTTTTACATGGTCTCGAAGATAGTCATGCCGGTTAAATATTTGTTTGCATCCTGAGCATTCCCATTTTTTAGTTAACATCTCTAAATTCTTTATGAAAAAACAGTGTCCCTCATAAATTCCAATAACTAAACTAGGTAATTTATCTTTGAACTGGCCTTTACCAAAAATTAGTTTCCAAATTTCATTGTTTCCTTTTTCTTTTTGTTCGTAAACTCTAATGTTAATAAAAAAATCTTTTGATATTTTTTCAAAATCAACAAGTTTTGTCGGACTAACTTCTGAGGTTTTCAATTCTTGGTTCTTATAAAATTTTCTGGCCAAATTAAGAGATCTTTTTTCTATGTCTTTCTCAGGTTTTTCTTTACCATCATCAATGTTATATAGAATAGCCAGGCACCTCCAAAAACACATATTATCATCCTTATTATCTACAGCGTAAAGACATTTTTTATTACGAAGATGGTCTGGTAATTTTCCACACCCAATTAGAGGCTCGTTACTGTGAATAACTTTTACTTTTACCTCTGTAAAAACAACACTCCCCTCATGAACACCTTTCTTATCAATTTTTTTAAACGGCGGCAAGTATGCTCTAGTCCAAGCAATACCTTCCAAACTCAATCTTTGTCCCTCACACCTTTCAATATAATCTTTTATTTCTGAAAGCATTGTAAAAGACCCCTCACCCCTAAATGTTTGGGCATAATCAATTATTTCCCCATTCCCTTTATTAATTAAACAGCTAAAACTAATAACAATTCTTGAACGCATTTCTATTTGCGGTTCCAATTCATTATAAATAATTTCTGATAAATCATTATCTAGATCTCTCCTAATTTGAAAAATATTTTCATTTCTTTCGTTGATATTTTGAATGATTTCTCCATTTTCAGGAGGCCTTATTGGAAATATTCTAAGGGTTGTTGTTCTTTTTCTTTTTGTTTTTTTAGGTTTATCTCCCTCATTTTTTGTTTTATCATCTTTCTTTCTTTCAGGTTTTTTTGTTTCTTTAGGTCTTGCGCCCTCCTTCTCATAATCTCTAACAACTTCTGTAATAGTTGTTTTAGGTTGCGATATTTTTTCTTGATTTTTATTTTGTTTTATTTGTTCTTTTTGTTGTTTTAGTATTTGTTCTTGTCTTTTTATTTGTTCTTGTTTTTGTTTTATACGTTCTTGTTGTTGTTTTATACGTTCTTGTCGTTTTAATCGTTCTTCTTGTTGTTTTAATTGTTCTTGTTGTTGTTTTAGTATTTTATCGTATCTTTTTATTTGTTTTAATTGATTTTGTTCTTTTATTTTTTCGTTTTCGATTTGTAATAGGGTTTTAAACTCTTCATCTAATTCTGGTTTTTCTTTTATCTTTTTCCTAAGTTCAGATTTACTCATTTTATCATAATTTTCAATACCATTTTCTTTTGCGACCTTTTTCAAGAGATTAATTATTCTCAATTCTTTCTTATCTTGTTCCATATTTAATAAAAATTTTTGTAAATCTTTAAACAATAATTCATTTTTTGTAAAAGTTAATAAAATATTAAATTCATCTTTTCAAAAATAAGCCGGTTTTAAAATCAAATTTTTTTTAAATACATACATTCATAAATACATAAACTACTAGTAAAATTGGTCTAAAATCTCACCGTAAACTTTAAAAAAATTTAATAAAAATTTAGAAAAATCGGCTTATTTTTACGGTAATATAGTAGTGATAGTTAAATCAAAGTGGTTTATAACGCTATCATATTTTCGAACTGGAATTGTTGGATAATCCTTTGAGGGTATGTTTGCAAGTAGGTTTGATGGTGAGAGTTTCACAAGTTCTCCATATTTGGTTTTATTCATATATGAAGACTTATTATCCACTATACTACACATAAGTCTCAGTGGTTCCTTAATTTGTATATTTATAGGGTATAATTTACCAGGATTTATAACTTCAGACACTCCTAAACCAACCGCTAACCCTCTCGTAAGTTTTATTTTGAAGTTCTTATTGGAATAAAGATAGTCAACAGTGTCTGTCTCAATGATTGTTATCTTTGACCTATCAGTATCATTAAGAAAGATCGATTGAATATCACGCAACGAATATGTACTGGGTTGTATTATTATTAGGGGCTGATTCATATCATTGAATAATATCTGTTGATCCTTGAAATTAATCAATCTTTTGGTTTGTATATTACAATCAAGGAGTTGTATCTCCCGAAGATTTTTAAGCGGAGGATCTAAATATATCCTTGTTTCAGGCTCATACATGGTAATACTCAACATTTTGTTTTGATTACATCATATTCATCTTTAAATTTCCATTGACGTAATCACATTCCTGAGCGACGTTAGAAACCGGCCTTTTTGAAGTAAACATAAAATCTACTTTTCGATTTCAAATCCACTTTACATTTTGCTTGTTGCTATGTCGTAAAAGTATGCAATCTATTGTTCTACACGTGAAAGATAATCCAAAAACAATGATAATCACGTGAAATGGCCATGAACTACCGAAATAGATACCACGCAAATACACTAGAGACAATTATAAATGCTAATATATTATCTTCATGTTGTGTGGTCACGTCCGGCTTTACGCGTAGCGAGTCTGAGCCTTTGGCAGGCTTTTCATTTTGCGTTGGTGGGATTTTTGGTTTCGGATTTGTCTCAACTATTGAATGAGGTAACTTTAACTTTGAAGATCCCATGTTATGACTTATTCCAACCGGTTTTGATTCCACGTTTAGCGAATTATTTACTCCAAATTTCATATCATTAGTCGCTTTCATAAGTTTGTTATTATATCCAACAACGCTTTCAGTGTTGATTATCATATTACTTGGCATCAACCACAAACCTGGAGCAATAGCTAAATCAAGCCGTAATTTCGCTTCTTGTACAGCTAATTGATATCTTTGGATAGAACTAGAAATGTCATTCTCAATCACACTACTCTCAAATAAAGCTAAGAATTCTTGTTGTGTCTCGATTGCTCCACCACCATTACCATAAATAGAATTTCTTGTGTTAACTTGTGCCCCTAATATACAATAAACAAAAGCCTCAGCGGATCTATTCAATCTACCGAGTCCAGCTTTAGTGAGTCCATGTCCACTTGTAGGAATAAAATGAGATTTTACTGTCACGCCAGTAAAATATAGTTAATGGAGCGTGACGTACGTTCTGAATGAGCCGTTCATGGCGGCATCACTTTCTATAGAGCTATTGAGCAGCTATATTCCAAAGGTCAATAAACTGTAAGCGTTATTGTAGCTAAACCTAAAACATTGTAGCTTTGTTATCTTCTGAACGTTATAACGTACCATAGCATTGGTACAAAGCATTAAAGCACTATTCATGTTTAAGATGTTACACGTGTTAGGGTAAGCTGTTCGGTAGTACAGCTTTTTCTACTGGCTTGCAAGCAGACGAACGTCTCCGTATAAAAGCTCTGAAAACTGTTCAGAGTCCATTCTGACTTCGTCTAAGCAACGTAGCTATTACTTATTGTAAATCTATCGTTTAATTTTTTGTCAACCTTCCATGGCTCGCTCTCGCCGCTCGTCGAATACTTCTCGGGTCGCGACCAGAAGTGAGGACCTGTCGAAGCTATCCAGCGAGGTCCTCAAACTCCGTCTTCAATCGCTGAATATGCCCATAACAGGCCCCAAAGTGCAACTCCTCGCCCGCCTCAAGCGGGCATTGACGGGAAAGGCCAGTCAATCTAAACGTAGACCTGGTCGGCCTCAACGCACTCGTCGCACGGCGAACAAAACATCCACGCAACAGCCGCCCAATACAGACAGGGAAATCGACGCCATACAAGGCCGGCGTCTCAGCATTCCGGAGGACAGCGCCCTCTCCGACCGCGCCTCGCTGTCTTCTATTGAGGACATGCTGCAGTCAGATACAGAGGACGATCCCTTCCATACTCATCGCCCTACCGATCAAAGGGACGCCCTCAGTCCAGCGCAACGTTCTGCCATTGAGGACATTGTATCCCGGTCAGTACACAGCGCTCTGGACGCCGTTCGTACAAACAGCGCCTTCAGCCCAACGCCCTCCAGCCAAACTCTCGCAGCTTCGGGTATGGCGTCTCCTTTGGGTCTGTCGAGGCCAGTGGACCGTAATATGGAGGACAAAATACTCCGGGGTGAGTACGTTGATCTTGCCTTACTCTTACCTGACAACTTGTATCAGTCCCAGGCCCCTGAAATTCAGCTCCGCTTAGACGACTCGTCCTCAGGTCCCCTGGGTTCCCCGGTCACCATGGTTAGGAAAAGAAAACCCGTTATAGACTCTTTTCAGAAGTGGTTGGAGGCCTACATGGTGTACATGTTGGTCATTGTAACTGCATATCCAAGACGGGCCCTTGAGCTGATTAAGTACCAGCAGATAATTAGTCGCGCCGTAACCAAATTCAAGGGTCTTGCGTGGCTTTCCTATGACCAGCAATTTCGTCGCCGCGCCTCTTTCAATTTGTCCCTTCAGTGGGACAAAGTAGACCTGGAGTTATGGACGGTGACCTTCTCAGGCCTAGCTAAGCCCCATTGCGGTATCTGCTCGAGTCCCTATCACGCTGAAGATGTCTGTCCTTCCGCTGACCCCTACAGAAAACAGCGTCGTTCCCAGACAGTGTGCTTTGACTTCAACAAGTCCTCTGGGTGCCGGCGCCGAAACTGCAGCTACCCGCACGTGTGCCGCCGCTGCTACTCAAACGGCCACACCGTCCAAGACTGCCCTCAGCAACAATCCAGTGGCCAAGCCCGGAACGCGGGAGTCCCCAGACCTAGTGAGCGCAGCAAGAAGTAAAGTGGAACAGCAAAGGCGTCATCAGAAGCCATTAGTATCCTCACCTATTGACATTTATCGCTTAAATTTAGAATTAACTGAGCATCCAGATCGTAATTTCGTCCTTTATTTGCTAAGTACGCTTAAAGAAGGCGCTCGTATTGGTTATTGTGGGCCGCGTTTAGCCCGGGTTTCCCCCAACCTTATATCTGCGACGCAGCACCCCGAGGTAGTTTCTGCCAACCTGCAAAAGGAAGTGAACTTAGGACGGGTAGCCGGCCCCTATCCTGCCCCTCCCTTAGCGAATTTCCAGTGTCATCCAGTGGGAGTTATTCCTAAAAAACACTCAAACGACTGGCGAACTATTTATCACCTCTCCTACCCACAGGGAAATAGTATAAATGACCACATTGCCAAGGATCTCTATTCCCTGAGCTATGTTCGGGTAGACGATGCAATTCACATCCTCCAGTCCCTGGGAAAGGGAGCCTTTATGGCTAAGACTGATCTTAAATCAGCGTTTCGCCTTATCCCAATCCACCCCGAAGACTGGGACTTACTGGGCATTCTGTGGAGATCTCAATACTATGTGGACATGTATTTACCCTTCGGGCTTCGCAGTGCCCCGTTCATTTTTAATCAGCTCTCCGATGGGCTCGAGTGGATCCTAAAACATAACTATGGTCTCCAGCGGGTCATTCACATCCTGGACGACTTCTTCATCGCTGAAAGTTCTAGATTAGCTTGTCTCACTAGCTTCAGCACTCTTTTACGGGTATTCATGTCACTTAGGGCCCCGGTAGTAGCGTCCAAGACTATAGGCCCCTCCCAAGAAATAGAATTTATGGGGATCGTTTTAGATAGCATTCGCATGGAGGCCCGCTTACCCCAGGACAAACTTTCCAGGACGTATGATTTGCTGACATCCTTTAGGAAACGCCGCTCCGTGCGCCTGGTTGAGTTACAATCACTCATTGGTACTCTCCAGTTTGCGTGTAAAGTGGTAGTCCCCGGCAGGACTTTCCTTCAACGCGCCATTAATTTAACTAAGGGTGTCCCTAGTCGTTTTCATCACATCAGACTTAACAGGGAGTTCTTTAAGGACCTCGATATGTGGAAACTTTTCCTCTCCAAATGGAACGGGCGCTCCCTTTTTCTTGAGTCCACCACTACCCCTACTCCAGACCTAGAGCTCTACACTGACGCAGCAAGCTCCGTGGGGTTCGGCGGTTATTTTCAGGGCAAGTGGTTCCAAGGGCACTGGCCTCCCCATATGCGTTTGAACCGCGAGCAGGGTATAAGCATTGAGTGGCAAGAACTCTTCCCCATCGTTGTTGCCTGCGCTATATGGCACCCACTTTTCCAGGGAAAACGTCTGCAGTTTTGGTGTGATAATGAGTCAGTGGTATCTATCATAAATTCGGGGCATTCAAAAGCTCCCCTTATCATGGATCTGGTCAGGAAGCTTGTTCTCCTATCCATGGAACATAATTTTCTCGTACGGGCCCGGCATGTCCCTGGGGTTTCAAATGAGATTGCTGATGCCCTCTCCCGCTTTCAGATGCAGCGTTTCTGGGCCCTCGCCCCCGACGCCGACCAGATTCCTTGTACCATCCCGCCTTCACTAATGACCCTTTGAGAGAGGAAGTGCTCACCTATGCTTCTTGGGGTCTTTCCAAGAACACAAATCGAGCCTACAGCTGTGGGGAAAAACGCTTTTTACAATTCTGCCTGATGAATCGTCTCCTAGGTCCAGATGGGGATGTCCTACCCGCCTCCGAGGGTACTCTCATTTATTTTGCCTCCTATCTCGCTAGAACGGTGCGTCATAGCACCATTAAACTCTATTTAGCAGCTGTTCGCAACCTCCATATCACTGCTGGGTACAGTGACCCTCTGAAGGGCAAGCTTCTTCTCCACAAGGTCTTACGCGGTATTCTCCGCTACCAAGGCGAACAGCGTATTCGCCGTCAACCGGTTACCCCTCAGGTTCTCTCGGCAATCCGCCCTGTTCTGCAATCATGGCTTAGCCCCCGGGATTTTTCCATGATCTGGGCCGCGTTCAATTTAGCCTTTTTCGCCTTCCTGCGATGTAGTGAATTTACCTACAAAAGTGTTCGCAAATTTAGACCGCTTTTCGATCTTTCTACGGATTGTATAGCCTTTCATCCAACCCTCGCATGCCCGCAGCGCATGACGGTGCAGCTAAAATCTTCAAAAACAGACGTTTACAGGCGAGGGCAATCTCTCACCATCGCTCGCACTTCGTCCACCCTTTGCGCGGCGTCGGCCATGCGAGAGTATTTTCTCTTAGCACGGCCGCAACAGGGTCCCTTATTTTACTTCCAGTCCGGTAATTTGCTTACTCGGGGAGTGGTTTCGCACCTTCTACGGGACAGTTCGAGGGTCGCAGGTCTTCCTTACCAGAGTCTCAAGGGCCATAGCTTCCGCATAGGTGCTGCGTCGGTTGCTGCTGCTGCCGGCTTGCCAGACTGGCTTATTAAAGTCATGGGTCGCTGGTCCTCAGACTGTTACCAGCTTTATATACGAACCCCTCAGTCTACATTAGAGTCAGTAGCTCCCAGGATGGCTAACATTGTTGCACGTTTCTCGTCGATATAGCTTCTCACCGGCTTCCATGGCTTGGGGGGATGCATTGCCTTGCATGCATCAGTGGCGGTTAAGTCTGCGCAGCGACTTCCCCCAAGCTTGTTGTTGTTTCATCGTCTTTGAAAATAGCTTGCTAACCGATACTCTTGTCCGATCCAGCACGTGCTGTCTGTCATTCAGCTCGTAGTGCTGGGGAGATAAGTGAGGTTGTTTTGTCACGCTACCGCCGGAAGTCGCATGGGCTAACCAAACGCAAGGCAGTGTTCCCCCATTAACGCCATCACGAGTTGTTTGTATTTGAGTAATAGCTCCGGTTCAATGGCAAGTCGCCATGGTTAACTTACCTTCGCTAGGAACAACGACATTAAATGAGATTTTACTGTCACGCCAGTAAAATATAGTTAATGGAGCGTGACGTACGTTCTGAATGAGCCGTTCATGGCGGCATCACTTTCTATAGAGCTATTGAGCAGCTATATTCCAAAGGTCAATAAACTGTAAGCGTTATTGTAGCTAAACCTAAAACATTGTAGCTTTGTTATCTTCTGAACGTTATAACGTACCATAGCATTGGTACAAAGCATTAAAGCACTATTCATGTTTAAGATGTTACACGTGTTAGGGTAAGCTGTTCGGTAGTACAGCTTTTTCTACTGGCTTGCAAGCAGACGAACGTCTCCGTATAAAAGCTCTGAAAACTGTTCAGAGTCCATTCTGACTTCGTCTAAGCAACGTAGCTATTACTTATTGTAAATCTATCGTTTAATTTTCCCTCCCTCCCTCCCTTTGGAGACGAGGTTGGTCATGTCTTCCTGCATAATAAACAAGGGGTCACTCCTGTGTGGTGCGGTTAAGTCTGCGCAGCGACTTCCCCCAAGCTTGTTGTTGTTTCATCGTCTTTGAAAATAGCTTGCTAACCGATACTCTTGTCCGATCCAGCACGTGCTGTCTGTCATTCAGCTCGTAGTGCTGGGGAGATAAGTGAGGTTGTTTTGTCACGCTACCGCCGGAAGTCGCATGGGCTAACCAAACGCAAGGCAGTGTTCCCCCATTAACGCCATCACGAGTTGTTTGTATTTGAGTAATAGCTCCGGTTCAATGGCAAGTCGCCATGGTTAACTTACCTTCGCTAGGAACAACGACATTAACCATGCATATCTGTAATCACCAAAGACATCATTACGAATAAATGAAATTAATTTAACGTGATTATAGTCTGCGTCCTTTTTAAAAAATTTTTGTAATCCTTTAGCAACAGTTTTTTCTCTCTCAGTTAGGTCATCTGAAAATTTATTATCACCACCAGGATATTGGCTTTCTTTGGGTGAACTTTCATCGTATTTATAAAATATATCTCCCAATCCATTGTTTGTTCCAATTTTAAACCTAAAATCTTCTGTATTACTAATTCCAAACTCTTTACACAAACGTTGATATGCTACTTTACTATATGGATTATTGTTTATTACAAATGGTTGCTCATCGGGTAGGGGAAGGCTTAATTCATATAATATCCGCCTTATTGTAAAATATATATGAAACTTAATGAAGCTATTCACTACTTTGGGATAATTTAGACTTTCAAAAGGACTAATCCCACAACCAGATGTTGCACACCAAACTGCAAAGTTAAGTTGCTGAGGCCAGTAATTGAAATCTTGTGAGTTCAACCATTTCTTGCTTTGTTTTCCAGATTTGAAAGTTACAATTTGATTTGTAAATATGTTTCTCATTGGAGCTGTGAATTTTTTTGTATTTGAAACATATATATCTAGTGAGGTTAGCATTTTTGTTATGTTACTTGTAAAGTCGTCAAAGTTAATAGCCGGTATAGGATAACTTTGGTTAGTCATGGTTAAACTCTTTGGGAATGAACTCAGGTTAATCGATTCACTCAAGCCTAAATCTTGCCATAATAATGTTTTCAAATTATTAGAAAGACTATCAGTCCATGTTTTTCCAGTAGGATCATCATTAGACATGACAGTCATCTCATTATATTTCCACTTAATATATCCTCCAAATGAATCATTCACAAATGTAAATTTATCAAGACTAGCTTTTGGGTATCTATTTTTGAAATTCTCGAATAACATCTTATTCTTTGTGTTTCAATGAGTCTGGTCTTTAGATCTAGAATAAGATGTAAATTATTATCAATTAATTTCTTTTCTGATACCTGCAAAACAATTACAACCCACATCAGTTCTTTCATATGATATTTTTAATGAGCGGGAGTGGTTAACTCTTTTAATAGATCTGCACGAACTTCTCTTCTTATCTGTGACATGTTTAAGTTTTTTTCTGTATCTCTCCTAAATTTTTGGCGAACTTCAAGTTTTAGTTTTTGAAACTTTTCCAACTCTGCTAAAATTATAGAAAATTCTTGATCAGATATAACATTATCTTTCAATGCCTTTGAAACCAAGTCGTTAATGGTGTTTAATTTTGACTTTGCTATGGAAACAGTCTGTTCGTGTTTACTAACTTTATTTGAAAGTCTTTTTGATGCTGCACCAAATCCAACAGATACTCCACCACAAATTCCGCCTACAACACCCAACGGAACACCAATAATAGCTCCAAAACCGGTAAGAGAAGTTCCCAACCCGCTTGCAGATAGAATAACAGAAATTACTCCACTACAAACACTGATTTTTGTAAATATTCCTCTTGCTCTATTATATTTTTTCCTCACATCTTCATAATGTTTAATTTCTTTCTCAAGATTTTGTAATACTTCACTTGATTTTTGTAGTCTGAAATTGACTGGATCTGGATTATTAGGCAATCCAGGGTAAATCGAGTTTCGCTCGGGACCGGCTGGGCCGTAAATTCTATTGTAGTCTTCCATATTGTATTTTACTACTCAACATGATATCTTTAAATTTGTTACTTGCTTCGCGGCCCAGAGGGTCTCTTCTTTATGTTTTCAACAAAATACAAAACCACAGCCATTATCAAAAGCCAAGCATTCTTACCTAAAAATCCAATAACCTCGCCTGCTGTTTTGAATAGAAAGCTAACTATTGCACCAACCATTCCAGGCAATATTTCACCCAGTTTCTTACCAATAGCTTTCAACCCATTACCAACACCTTTCCCCAATGTTGATAACCCTTTAGAAAGATTAGAAACTATAACACCAATTACTACACCTACAGCACTCAAAACTGCAAAGGCTGTGAAACCATACTTTTTGAAGATGTGCTTCACACGATCACGTAATGACATATTTTGAATTACCTCTTCTTGCTCACGCTCAATGTTATCTAACTCATTATCATACTCAACAACTTTTCTCTCTCTAGTTTTAATTTCATTAAGTTCTTCTGGAGTATTCATCGGTTGATTTTTTAATTCTTCTATCCTATCATTCTCCCTCCTTTTTAATTCTTCTATCTTTTCTTTCTCACGATCATTAACTTCAACAATTTCCCCAGCTGTGGGACCTAAAGCTTCTCTAATTTTTTTAGGCAATTTTTTGTTCACATCGCCATAAGAATCTGAAAAATAATACCATTTTAATTTTTTTGGATCTTTTTTAGAGATTGCAACTTCAATTTTACCCCATTCATTGAATTTGAAAAGAAAATTAGGTTTGGCCCTTGGGCACATTTTTAAAATATTATCCCAAGCTTCATCTTTGTTTCTTTCAATCTCCCCCATTTCCATCTCTTCACTTGGTAATTGTGTATATCCTGATTTGGTTTTATATCTAGCACCCCCCTTAGTCGTGGATGTTTCTCTTACTTTTTTTGGTGAGGGCATTCTACCAGTTAGTGGATCATTTTCATCAAAATCATCAGGATCTTCTTGTTCGTTTTTTTCGCCCAACCCGAAAGGATCGTCATCATCATCATAATCATTATCATCATCATCTCCTTTTTGTAAATCCTCTAATGGTATATCTCCTGCTTCTGCCATGATTTTTTACTCATCAGTAAGAAATCTTTAAACTAATCATATACGATAACCTAAAATAACTTACTTGCTGCATAACCTATCGCCAACATTCCTCCGCCCACATATGCCATTTCACCCGTCTTTTGATTTTCACTGGGTCTATAATAATCAGAGAATTTTGGTTCATGCATTTGGCTATACAATTTCAAAGCTTGATCTGTATTCGAAATATTTTTTGTGGCTTGGTATTTATCATCTTTTTTCTTCATTTTCCAATCAATTAGTTTCTGTCTTTTTTCCTGATATTCAGCATAATCTTTTTGATATTTTTCTAATGCTTTATCGTGTCTTATTTTCTCTGTATCTGTTTTATCACCTGAGAGATATTTTGCAAGATATGATCCGCCAACAAATGTTGTTGCATTCAAAATAGCTCCTCCAATCATCATTGCTATTGTTGCCATGTTTCTTCGCTTCACTCAGGTCTATAAACCAGCTTTGCTGGACCGGCGAAGCCGATAAATCCTTAATTTGGTAAAATCTTTTGGTCCTCTAAATATGTTTTTAGGTACATACTACCCGATAATACAGCGACCCATTTTGCATAATTTGTAATACTTG
This sequence comes from Ricordea florida, assembly GCA_949710005.1. Taxonomy (NCBI): domain Eukaryota; kingdom Metazoa; phylum Cnidaria; class Anthozoa; order Corallimorpharia; family Ricordeidae; genus Ricordea; species Ricordea florida. Next base: position 23,966,727 of record OX453285.1, read on the forward strand.
AGGATGGATCGTTCATAAATGATTCTTTCATTGCTTTTTTAGCTACATATCCAACTCCAGCCGCTAATCCGATAAGGACTGCAGAATCAGTAACAGTTTTCACAAGTTTATTTTCGTTTGACATGATTTTTTACTACATCAGTAAGAAACTTTTAAATGACTTTATGTAGTAAAAAAAAAATAATTAGTAATTACATCATTCCAATTTTTGGACGATCTAGGGGCGGTGCTTGAGTATTTGTTTGTGGATTATGAATCTTTATGGGTGGGGCTTGAAAAGGTTGTGGTATTTGAGGAACTTGAGATAAATCAGGTATTCTGTTTTTATAATATCTCATAAACATATCAAATGCTGTAAAACCTATTCCAACAATTGATAATACTGTTGTAAAAGATAGTTCCGGTATCCACGCTTTCGATTCATTATTTGTCTTTTCTATATTTTCATTTTGCTCCTCGGCTCGTAGGGTCTCTTCTTCCCTTTTAATTTGCTCTTCACGTTTCATTTCCCTGGCTAATGCATCTTTTGCTTTTTTATTATATTCAGCTAATTTCTTACCAGCTGCTACTTTTTTAGGATCTTTTTCCCGTTTTTTAGTATCTTTATTTTCTGGTTTGGGATCAGCTGTAATTTGTTCAACTTGTTCATTTTGTTCAGACATTATTTTACATATCATTAAGAAATCTTTAGACCACTTAGGAATGATATGTAAATAAAATAATAGTATGCTCAGTAAACAGTATCAGTACCAACAGCATCTTGCTTAGTAGTCTGCTCAGTTTTGTTAGAATCATCTGTATTAGTACTTGTAACTTGCTGTATTTTTCCTATTTTAACATGCTTAGCAACCTGAAATATACCGCTAGCAAGTGCTGTCAGTCTTCCTGCTTTCAATGCTAAGAGGCCTACAATGTTTGCCAGTTCACGATTAACCAAATCATCATTCTTCAAATCAGAACAAAGAGCTTCTATATCATCAACCGGAACTAAATATGAAATAAGTTTGGAAACTAATTGAAGGGATGAATCAACCAATCCACCGTTAATTTTTTTACCCATTACCGCTTGATATCGATTAAAATATTTTTCTACATCTTTTTCTGATAATTTTTTTATATCACCCAAACTCATTTCAACTCCTAAATATTCCTTTGTGGTTCCAAGAGCTGCTAGAATTGCTAGTGATTCTTGTTTTATTTCAAGTTCATTATCATCATTATCTTTTCCCGATCCTCCCTGCGGTCGGTCTGTTTTTCCTACAGTCTTTTCTTCTTCAATGTAATCTTCAACGTTTGTCATCTTTTATGGTGATAAATTTACTATTTTTAAATCACTTCAGGAATCTCTAAATAGCAATTAAATGGGTGTCTTAAAGATAAACACAGTCTAGAATATTTTTCAGTTTTCAGGAGTTTAACAAGCTTTTTACTAGTTTCATAATCCATATCTCCTCCATAATCTTCAAAAAACATCTTCATACCTTTCTGCGACGGATTATGAAATGAGACCACACAAGCCACATTTTCACGGAATGGTTTTGCTATGGATGTTAATTGCTGAGTGAGAACCCAAACTGATAATCCGTGATGTCTTCCAGAGAACGCTAAATCTATAAATTTATTGGATCGTTTCTTCAGATCACCCGAAACAGCACAATCATCTAAAATTATTAATGTATTTGTTCCAGAGAATAAAGTTTGACAATCAGTTAATAACTCATTAATCTCATCAATGTTACTAGCATCTGGTGATAATACAAAGAAACGTTTATCTCCTCGAGCAAAATTATGATAAGTTTTATTCTTAGAATAAGTTGGGCATATTAAAACAATGTAATCAAAAATTTTTCGGAATGGCCCTCTTAGCTGATTGATGAGGTACTTTGTTTTTCCACAATTTGTTGGGCCGGTTATGATACAATGGAATGGTATTTTTTCTCGTAGTTCTTCCATTATTTTTTGTATCATAACTAAAGTTTTTTAAATCTATTCAGTTAGTACTTTATTGATTTTAAACCTGAATTCATAATCTCCATCATTGCATCAGCTACAACAAACATATGACAGGTTATAGTACCAGATCCACTTTGTTTCCTTTTAATTTCTAGTTTTACACCATCTTGTGTATTGTTTAATGCTAGACCACCTCCATGAATACCATTATCGGGGTGAGTTCTCATATCAACCCAAAGAGCAAACTTATCGGCATAAAAATCTTTTTCCTTTACTGAATGTTTACCTTCAGTCAGCCTGAAACGTTTCTTTACCGACTCCCACAGATCTGATGGTATCATTCCCTTAGAGTATAATCGATTTGGAACACCATCAACATCTATATTAATCGAGGTTATACCTGGATTGTAAAAATTCTCAGAGTTACGTGCTCCTGCTGCGAATGGTAATGTAAACAAACATAATATCCCAGTCATTGATCTTCTAGGTAGATTAATATGCTGATTTATAACACCATCACCACCTATGGAAAAGGTAAAAGTTTTATGGAGAGTTACATTTTCATAAAAAAACCCTTTGCCGACTTGATAAGCTGCTTGTGCCTCACGAGCCAAGTATTCACTTGAAATGGAAGAATATTCTAACTCAAGGTTTTTGATTGAATAAGATGGAGTCTTAGTAGTGTCAGAATAAACAACAATATCATTAATTGGAGCAAGTGTAATCTCAAATATTAGATGATGATCTAGAGCTTTTGGGTAAAAAACTCCATGATCGTTTAGAATAGGATGGTTTAGTGGTATACGATACTTGGTGTTATGTACTGATGCAAGAGTCACTGCCTTAACATCTTGTGTTTTCTTATCACCCGCATTTGTCCTTAGCTTTCTCATGTTTTCAGAAGAAATACCTTGTTTTAATCTATCTTCGCGTTCTTCATCTGTTAAGAATAAGTCATGATAGGTTTGAAAAAGATCATATCTTTGAGTATCCTGTAATGTTTCACCACCAAAAAGAACTCTAAGTCTAGATACAAGATTACTACCTACATTATTAACGAGTGTATTATTAGCATGACCATCTACATCTAAATCAAATAATAGAGATACGCTTCCAGGCACAATCACTAAATTCTCAGAAAGTTTTGGAATATTTATATATAATGTTTCCCCGGGGCTAGCAGATGATGGATTTAGAGTAATTCGGTTCATTGTTGATTCCGCTTTCAAACCAAATGGCTCACGAGGAATTCTGTTTGGATTAATTTTTTCAGACGTCATTGTAATTTATAAGATACTTTGGTTAATCTTTAAACCTCATAGGCATCTTAATTGGTATTTTTTATTATCTAATTCTTCAATATATTTTACTAAACTTTCTCTTACTCCTTCAATTACAAGCATAAGATTGAAAAGTTCATCGCCATCTTCCATATTGTGAATTTTTGAAATTATAATTTTTTTCATCATATTAATTTGGTAATCGCTAAAATTTATTTTTTCTTCCTCCATTATAATTTATAAGTTACTTTGGTTAATCCTTAAATGAGTAACGAAAAGATATCGAAAATATCGGTGAAGCCGGGCTCGCTCTTAGAGCGGATATATTATTCAACTGAAGGATATTGGAAAGGATATTCCGCAATCTCCAAATTAGCACAAAAAGCAAATCAGGCAAAGCCTTCCCACGAAGTGAAAGTAAGTGAAGATGTAGCAAAACAATGGTTAGAGAAACAAGCAATATGGCAAATATATCTTCCAGCTCCAAAGTATATACCTAAGCCGCACTGGACGGTGGATAAACCAAATCAGATTCATCAAGCAGATTTATTATTTTTACCTCATGATATAGTTGGAAGAAAAACATATAAATACGCATTAGTTGTGGTTGATGTGGCAAGTAGATACAAAGATGCTGAAGCATTAACCTCAAAAGAAAGTCGAGAGATATCCAAAGCTTTTACAAAAATATATTCTAGAAGATTGAAATACCCTAAATCATTAATGGTTGATCCTGGAAAAGAATTTATGGGTGAAGTTAGTAAACTCATGAATTACCATAATGTGAAAATACAAAGAAGTGAAGCTGGAAATCACAGAGCTCAAGCATTTGTAGAAAGAGCAAATAGGACATTAAGTGAAAAATTATTTAGTCATCAATATGCGCAGGAAATGATAAGCGATGATCGATCTAGAGTATGGGTAAAACGATTACCTGATATTTTGAAAACATTGAACAATACACCGACGAGAATAACCGGTAAAGAACCTGATAAAGCTATAAAAATGAAAGAGGTGAATATTGAAACTAAAAGATATCACCTAGTTGTTGGTCTTGATGAGGAAAGATTATCTCCTTTTGTTAGAGTTAGATATTTATTATCTCAGGGCGAGATTGAGGGTGGAGAAAAAAGGCGAGCTACAGATCCTATTTGGAGTATCAAAGTATATGATATTTCTAGAAGCGTTATTTCACCCAATCAGCCAGTTTTGTATTATTTAGTAGATGGACCGAGACGGGGGTTTGTAAGGGAAGAATTACAGGTTATTCCTTATGATACTGAACTTCCACCCAATTCTGTTTTGAGACTATAATGTCCGTAGGCTAAAGTACTTATTTTATCTTTACAAATTATTCTCTTATCATCATCAGCAGATAGTGCAACTTTATTAATTGTTTCTGAATAAACATCATGTAAATGACTTCTAATTACATTCATCTTTCTATATTGTTTTTCCCCCGTTAATAGACATTCTTTATAATGATTAAATTTTATTTTCTTTTTTATAACTTCTTTCTTCATTCCCTTACCTTTCTTTACTTCATCATCATTTTCAGTTATATACGTGTATAACTTTGCTCTCAATCCCACAAACTCTTTAATTATCATTCCACCAGCTTCATCTTTAAACATTCCTATTAATTTCTTATTCATACCCGTCTCTATACCTGATGGATGGTTTTTAGGATAATTACTTGTGTCAAACATTTTTCTAACATCTGGACTTATATCCTTGTAAAAATCTTCTGTTTCTATAACATATACAAGACTGTCTGTATCTGTAAACAACAGCTTTGCCTTTTCTCCATATTTATTTTTGATATAATTATAATGAAATTCATACATTATTGCTTTACTTAAATCTAGAATACACATACCTAAATAAACAGGTTTATTAAATGTTAATCTTGTTTTATTCATATGGATAGCTGCCAGATCTTCACTAAATATAGTAAAATGGTTAAAGTTGGGTTTTATTGTTAATTTTTCTGCATCTTTTTTATTTGTAACTAGACGAATGTCTACCCTTTTTCTAATATTTTCCATGGTTTTACCAAATACAGAATTGTTCATTAACTTGAAGAAATCTTTTTCAAAATCATTTTTTGCTTGAGATCTTAGTTTAGTATTCAAATCAATGTAGGGTTTTAACCATGCAGACTCATTGAATTTAATACCTCTATGAATTTTTGTAACTTTTAATCCCAGACTTTCATAAAGTTTTAGGGTTTCTCGATGAACTATATACTTTGTTTTATTTTTAAAGTTTGGGATTAATTTTTCAACCTTATTAACAACAAGTCTTTCTGGGGCTAGAGGATAATCATTATGTAAATCGTGAAGATGTTCAGGATATTCTAAATCAACCTCGAGTATGCATGGTATATTTCTCCAATTTTTAAAATCTTCCTCAGGCAACCAATAAAAACCGTGAGTGGGTAGTGGTTTACTCATTGCTTCACCATATAGATTGTTTCTATCGAGATAAATGATATATTTTTTAGGTTTGTTTGGATCATATTTCTTCATATATGTATTGTTTGCTTCAGCATATCTAGTTGAAATCTGAGATACACCTCCTCTTACACCTTGTTCAAACATAAGTAACATGTTAATGTCAGTTAGTAACTCCAATTTTACTTTAGTTAACTTTAACATAGCGTCCCAAGATAAGCCTGGTGAGGTGTAGTACCAAGCAGGATCCAATCCATAATTTTTAATACAAACATCTCTAAAATTTTCAAATACGTCCGCTAACAATAATACATCAAGCTTGAGATATAGATCATGATACTCCCTAAATGTTTTCATATTAAAAGTTTTCCACACATTTTTAGCGTGTTGGTAATTTTCTTCATTTATATCTTCATCATTTAGTTTTGAGAAAAATGCATCCTTTGGTGGAAGATGGGTTTCATTTAGTTTACCAAAGCTGTCAATATGATCATATGGATATACACCCTTTCTTAACGTTAGATTTAATTCTTCACCTTCAAAATACTTTTTTACTTCAGTTAGGTATTTATCTGATGGAGAAAGACATTTACTTTCAACTAAATTACAATTCTTACATCGACCACATTTACCAATACCTTCATACTTAATGATCTTTCCTTCTTCAATGTATCTCTTTATACAATCTCCTGGCTTACACGCCTCACACTTTCCACATTTGGTGAGATTATCAACTAGGCCACCAAGACTGGTTGACATAAATTTGAATGAATCGATGAATCTCATTTCTCTCTTAACTATTTTTTTCTCACCACTTTTATCTATATATTCATCAACTACAATCTTTTTTGAGAAAGAAATATACCTTTCCTCATTTTGTGCTATGGGAGTTATTTCGCCATCTGTTTTCCCAAGATTCTTAATAAATAAATGTGAATCATATCCAGATAGATTATGAAATACTATAGGTATGAACTTTGGAATCTTGAAATTCAAGTTACAATCTTCATGAGCTGCTCCTCTATACTTTCCTGTAAGGTGGCAGTGATCTAATACCTTATCTTCTCCTAATTCGCACTCACATATATGGCATTTCTTAGCATTTTCATATTCTTTTTTATCTATTTCTGTCATATTTCCCCTTTTATAGTAATAGAACTTTTTGTTTCTTGGTTTTATTATTTCATTATAAATTCTTCTAATATCTCTCTCTAAATATTCTACAAATATCTGCGCAACATCATCATCTGGGTATTTTGCAGTATATCTTACAAGTTTTTCAAAGTTTGTTGGTAATATATTCTCATCAAAACACATTATATAATAACAGAATCCAGATGGTTTATGTTTCTGATACTTTTGAGTAAAACTTTTACTATTATCTAAACAACTTATATCTATATCAATTTTCTCTGGATAACACTCAAAGTCGGCATACACTAAAAATGGCACTCGCATTTTTCTTTTATAATTAACGAATTTAATAAATAAAGGATTTCCATTTTTATCTTTTGGCATATCAATCCTAACTGCTTTGTTTTTGTTGCAGTATTCGGTATGTTTTTCTAATGAATCTATTTCTCGAAATGAGTTAAAACATCTGATACAAAAATGCCTCTTACATTTATGTTTACTAACTTGAGCTGATAAAAGTCTACTTAAACTCTTTACCCAACAGTAGTGATTATTTTTATCATCTGATATCATAATTAAATTGATTACATTATCTCCTAATTGATTATCACTTATTCTTAAAGGAAATACATAGCCATTTTCATATCCTAAAACATTAATATAGTAAGGGTTTTGCCTTTCAAACTTATCAATATCTTTTAATGAAACCGGGAACTCCATTCCAGTCCAGTTGAAGTTCTTTGAGTTTTCTCTTAATTCATTATTTACTCTTTGTGGGTTTTTATCTCTTGGAAATACAGCTTCAGTTACTGCCCACTTAAAACATTCATTATCATTAAAATTCTTGTGGTTAATAATTGCCTTTTTTGTGTCTAAATGTGGGGGTGTTATAATATATGAACTTCCCTTAAGCGGCTTGTATGGCGTTATTCCAATATCAAAACATATTATATTTTTAAATTTCCATTTATAACCATTACTTAAAAATTTTTCATATTCCTTTAGTATTCGATTAGCCATATTATCATAAAAATTGGATATATCATCTGAATTAGTAATTATTTCTGTACGTGAATGAAAGAATTTTCTTGTCTCTTCTTCAATACGATTTGTATCTGGAGATTCTTTTATTAAATTACATGTTAATATAAATTTTACCTTGATCGGTTTCTTTTGTTTGTTAATTAGATTATGAACTTTTGGTTTGATATTATTTAAAAACTCCTTGGGTTCATACCCTTTCTTTCCATCTAACCTATAAGTTTTCAGATATCCCCTCAATGCTGTTTGTTGTTCTTTTATTATAAATTCATCTTTCAAAATATCAGATATATCTACCTCTTTTCTAGGTCTGGGTTGTGGTTGTTTGTTATTAGTAAGTTTTAATACATTTTCGTTGGTTAATTCTGCAAGCTTTTTAGAAAACTCATCATTATCCATAACCTTAAATGAATAATTTCCCCAATTAAAAGTTTTGTTTGATGGCTTTTGTGGTTTTATAAAAGTAGGTGCAAGTTTTCTTTTTTTAATATTTTTCGTTTTAGGTTTTGCGCCCTCTTGTGTTTCTGACATATTATCAAGAGCTTCAGCAATTTCTGGAATTTTACGCAATTCTTTGATAATTTCGTTTTCTTCCAATTCTTTACCTTTTTCTTTAATAATTTTCTTTAGCTGTTTTACTATTAATCTTTCTAAACTTTTGCCCTTTTTGTTTATGGCTTGTTTTAGCAGTTCTACAAGATTTTTACTCTTTAGTTGCTGTTCCATTTATACTCTCGCAATTTATTCTTTAAACTAATATTAAAATCATTTTAATTTTTGTGGATTTTCATATACTTTTGTAAACGGAAAAAAATCTCTGTTTAATTTTCCTGATTAATCGTGTGCGTCAGAACCCTAGGCATCGGCTTGGTGGCGGCTTGGTGGTGGGTTGGTGGTGGGTTGGTATCAGATTGGTATTGGCTTGGTGGTGGGTTGGCAAAATCTCTGTTTAATTTTCCGTTTAATTTTCCTGATTAATCCTTGTTTAAAATTTTTACTCAGATTTGACTGAAAATTAATCGGGTGTGCTATAACCCTAGGCAACGGCTTGGTGACGGCTTGGTGGAGGGTTGGTAAAATCTCTGTTTAATTTTCCGGTTAATTTTCCTGATTAATCCTTGGTTAATATTTTTACCCAGATTTGACTGAAAATTAATCGGGTGTGCTAGAATCCCCCAATACCTACTCTCTACTGCTATGCATAATGAAGTACAGTGTAATATTGAAATCTAGCCATCTTTCCTGCTGTTGTGTTGCCACCTTATCCTTTTTCAGCTCCTCTGAAAAGTCTAAAGGCAGTCTAAAAGCAAAAGTATCTAAAAGGGAAGAACAAATGGAATGAACGACGTATGCCACCAAACATTTTACGTTTTCGCGAAAGCAGTTGTTATTGCAGCGGTTATCCGAATAATTCATGCGCAGGACGTAGCTGTGTTTCTATGGTGATTGGCATTGATTTCTATGGTGATCAGCGAAGAAAAGACAAAATGGCGCAGAGAGAGAAGAGAAATGAATAAGATTTGCTTTATGTTGAAGATTTCTGTAGATCTGTAAGCGTTTTCCAAGTCCTTTCCACCATGTCGCACAGGTGAGTCTATAAGCAACCCATTTGTTTTATTTGCGAGGTATAACACGCTTAGATTGCGGTTTCATTGACCCCATCGAAGTGTAAACGCAGAAGCGGTCCGCGGATACAGTATTTCGTAGCTGCTCTATTGTATCCTCGTATATTTTGATGATAAACTGCTCGATTAAAGTATGTTTAAGTTATTTCATAGATATCTACTGGTGAATTTCTGTTTTCATGAATTTTGTTTGCGGCGACAGAAAATTGTATTAAGCACCGAAATCTGTAACTGTAAGTGCTTTGAACCGAGGAGTCTTGGTAGTTGTTTGTCGAGTTCGATCGTGCATGAGTACGTGTACATGTAAGTAGTTAAAAAACAACTGCAATACCTGCACCCAAACGACAGCAGTTCTTCTCAGAACTGCTTGCTTACGGACGATCGAATTTGACAAACAACTTTGTCGAAGCCTTATTGTAAACGTTACATTGCACAACATGTTTACAAAAATAATATTATTGCAAAAGTTTGAAAATGTTTAATTCTTACCTGGTAAAAACTAGAATGGAAATTTTGTGTAGTTAAATGTTTTGAAATTAGTTTGAAATTTACTTACTAGGTGAAGTCTGGTTAATTTTAGAGATCAATCAGTAATCAGTGTATGCCATATGTTGTACAGGTACTCTGGGTACATGTATTTTGTGCCAGAGTACGGTAAGTCTAATCAGCTAATCTATTTATGTTAATGATCGACCTCGAACTTGTCAATTGAACTGTTTAATTTGAGTGAAAGATTGAAATTTCATAGTTCTTGTGCCAGAAGAAACGAGCAGCCTGGAAAATTATTCAAGTCCTGCACATCTTCCAAATACTGGTGCGATATGCTCTTCGAGCTGAGCCAGTCACCCACACTTACTGCAAGTCAATAGTGACCCTACATCTTGTCCTTTTCAAGCCTTAAAACGGCTCCTACTCCGTGTACCGGCACAGATGACGTAGCGCATTGTTTCATCATTGTGTGTAAATTATTCAGTAACATCTTTGTTATTGTCTGGCTTTGTTTTACGTCATCTGTGCTGGTACACGGAGTAGGAGCCCTTAAAACTATTAATTTCCAAACCATAAGTAAATTCATTTTAACCAAGGTAAATTTACACTAAATCAACCTAGGGTGTGTCCCTTTCATAATTATTGACCTTGATTTAGATTTGTGATCCAATATCGCACAGATTATTAGGCATCAAAGTAGTCTCCGCAGCTGTTATTAGGATCGTCATGCCACGCTCCTCCCCACTAACGGCTGCTCACGAGAGAGACACATTCCTTTCCCTAAAACTGACCAATAAGAAGCAGGCTTCCATATTCTGGAAACCTGGTCCAAGTCGTTTCGCACATGTGCATCTGTCATGTTTTGTTTTCACGCGCACAGCAAGCGCTCAGCAAATACAACAAGGAATTTGATTGGCGTAGCCAATAACAATAACGTGCATTCTATTGGTTCTCAAAAACAAAGGGAAAGGAATGTGTCTCTCTCGTGAGCAGCAGTTAGTGGGGAGGAGAGTTGCGTGACGACCCTAATAACGGCTGCGAAGGAGACTAGCATCAAAGGGACTGATGAATTAATCCACTCTGGACAAGGATCCATCAGTTTTTTCTTTGATGCACTTTGATCTGAGTGATCTTGCATTACAAATCCAAATCCAGACTATACCAAAGGAACACAACCCTGGATTGAATCACATACCACATGTATATAAATACAGGTTAATAAAATTTGTGCATTCAAAACTATGCAGCTATTACGGGAAGCAGTGGGTGGAATCACAAGGAGCTATCCTTGATTTATTGGAGATTGAGCTGCCAGCAGAACCTGCTAAACCAGAAAAGGTACACCTCGTGTATTCATTATTGATCATTAGTATAAATACTCAGGTGATTATACAAAATCGAGCGCTCTGATTGGTTCGCTATCTCGGATTATCAGCCTATAATCACCTCGACGAACAAAATGGCTGCCAGTCGTTCGCGCACTTTTGATGAAATAAAACTTTTTCGTGTTGTAAAATGCTTTTTTTTTCTTTTTTGAAATAATCACCTGTGTATTTATACTAAAACAATTATTCGCCTCAGGCTCAGTGATTCCCTGTGAATATTCACCTCGACTTCATCTCGGTGAATATTCACCGAGAATCACTTCGCCTTCGGCGAATAATTGTTAATTAGTGTGAGGTCATCAGCATGGCTGCATATTGGCCATTACCGAAAATCCCGCCTTAACTTTATCGAGTATCAGTTTCCCTATTTTCTCAACACCGAATGTTATCGATATTGGCCATTCCAACAGGTTTAGATCTAGTTAAGACAATCCGTCAAGACATTTCCTAGACAATTGAGCTTAGTTAGATGCTAAATGTCTTTCAAGACATTTGCTAGACTTGCTACACATTTAGTTTGTCTTGGAACGATCTAGTAAATGTCTAGAAGATCTTTGCTAGGTCTAACAAAGACAATTTTAGATCTAGCTGTTTTGTACGGGAAGTTCCCTTTTTTTCATTTTTATAAATCAAGACGAAGTCAAGGTCAATAAAAATGCAAGAAAAGAACAAAGCCAATGTCCACCTGTTTTGACCAAGTAAGCTTTAACAAGGGTTTACAGAATGAGAAGAATTTACAGTACAGTATGTGAGAGGAATCTGCAGGGTGTTCATGAGGCATTGGAGATCGGAGAATTCTCCGTCTACTACAAAGAATTCTCCGTCTACTACAAAGAATTCTCCTGCTACTACAAAGAATTCTCCTGCTACTACAAAGAATTCTCCTGCTACTACAAAGAATTCGCTGGCTACTACAAATAATTTTCCTGCTACTATGAAGAATTTGCTGGCTACTACAGAGAATTCTCCTGCTACTACGAAGAATTCTTTGGTCGAATTAAGGTGGCCTGAGCTAGTTTTTAATTCAGACATGGAGCGGTTTCTGAATATTCTCCTGTTACTTTACACAATTCTCCTCCTGCCACAATTCGTATTGAAAACCCTGAATCAGAAAGGAACTAAACAGGAAATATGAGGTATAGACAAAAAATGGCTTTGGGAAATTTGAGCACACATCCACTTATAAAATATATTATTTTATATACATAATGTTGTATTTGTACATTTTATTCTTGCTTCATATAAGTAATACCTCTTATTACTATTGTGTGTTAATGTATTGTTTTCGCATTCTCAGGATCGTATTGCAGCTTTTCAGATGTTTGCTGTCATGTACATCAAATATATCCAGATTTTTAGGAAGATTGAAGAATGTTATGATCAGGTGATCAACATTAAATATGAATGTATGAACATACCATAATGATAACTTATTCCTAATTTCAACGTTTTTATTCCTGAATTACCAATTGACAGCTAGAGGTGCATACAGTGTATGCTTCCAAGCAAAATTAAATTTGAAACTGATCAACTAGGATGTCATAAAAAAGTACCAGTGAGTGTTGATATCACTCAGGGTTGACATCAGTGTTTATGTTGTTGTTCAATCTTATCCTTGGTTTATATTTTATTTTCCTATGTTTCAAACTTGTTATCACACATTACCATACCCAAAAAACAAAGGAAAATAAAATTTAAACCAAGAAGAAAATTGAACCACAACATTTATGCCGGCTGCTGTTCATTGGATTTGTTGCTTTTCCACAAACAAATAATTCTGCCCCTAGCTGTGCTGTCTACTCTGTTACATTTTCCTGCTATGAAAAATCTTTTTGATAAACCTGGGAACTTTATTTTTTGGTTTGGTTTTAGGTGGTTCATCCTCAGAAAAGAAGAGTCCTACGTCATTTGCTCGATGGTATCATGGGAAGGTGGGAAAACAATCAAAGTTTAAAAATAAATTAATATTCTTGAGGGATGCCTGAAATTAAAACCCAATTGTCTCTTGGTCAACTGCTAGATTCTCTTGTATGTTTGTCACTTCAAAGGAGAATTTTGCATTTGATCAAGATACATGCATGTACACTAAGCATCTCTTCCACACACTCAAGTCAAGTTTTGATAGAGCGCAGCTGACCTCTGGTTTGCTGACCCCCCCTCCCCCCCTCCCCCCTAAACAATTCATATGACATTGTTTATGTGAAATGGATGAACATCGTATGATTTTATAGGTGGGAGGGGGAGGGTGTCAGTGTACTATGGGTTGTATTGTGTCCAAATTTCCTTTAATTCTTGGCTGCATCCAATACTAGCGGCAATACTCTTGGATTCAAAACACTGACTATATTTTCCGTGGCTTTGAAGGATATTGGAACTGAAGAATGAAATGGTTCAACTTGAGTTCTCCGAGTATCATTATTTTGATGATGTCCTATCAGATCTCAAACTGACTCCAGTAAGTGTCCTTCTCTGCATGTAAATATATGTTAAGTGTTAAGAGCTAGCTAGATGCCTAAAAGGCAGCGTCTTTTGGCATAGTTTGTTGTAGAGAGCAAACTCCCCCCCTTTCCTTCGCACTCAGCAATAAAAGAATACAAACTGTATCTCCTCAACATTCAATCTGTCTCTTAATTGTACTCTGCCCATAGCCTGCTACTGCAGTTTTTATTGTTATTATCATTATCATTATTATTATTATTATGTGATATACTTCAAGGGAGATAGTTTTTTAATGTACGTAGAAAAATATTTGTGAATGGTGCAAAAAAATTAATAATAAAAACTGAAACAGCCCTTTTTTTAAGATTTGTGCCCCTTAAACTCAGTAAGCAATAATCTTAAAATTTTGTGTTTAAGAAAACTATATATAGCTTGACAGGTGTCAGTGTTTTGTGACAGTGCCAAGCAGTGGTGGAGCAAAGGGTAGTTTTTGCGTATTTAATACCATACTTTACCATAGCAGTCAATATAAAAACTTTCATAGTACTTAGTAATGTTGTAAATGTTAATAGGTTGTTGTGACTGTGTAATTGTGCTCTTATAGGATGATATAGAAATTCCCATCCCAAAATACTTCACATATGAGAACTCAAAAGTTTTACAAGAAAGAGAGAAAATGTTAGGAGGCATTCTGGCTAAGATGGGACCACAAGATTCATTACCAGTAAGTACAACTGAATTAATAATTAAAAATTAGATTAGGAGCTCGAGATGTCCAAGGAGATATAAGTTAATGAGGCCAATTAGGCCGAATCAACAATCACCTCATAGAAGTCGAGAGTGAATAATCTTATTTTTTTATAATAATCAAATCACGTGTTGATAAAAAAATACCAAAATACTAAATCTTCCTGCAAAACTTCGCTAAAGTGCAAAAACATTGCCATTTTGAAAACTATCTTCAACCATGTGCTGCACTCTGATAGCTGATAGTCTGCAGTAGCTCAGCCAATCAGATTGTGAAATTTGCTTTAGTATACCAGTAGATTTTTTACTAATTATGATTATTAATGTTAACATTATTAATATTAATACTTATTATTATTATTATTGGTATAGTGATACATATCCCTCATAAGAATTTACCTAAGTTCACTCCAAAAACTTGATTTAATAGGAGTGTCATTGTTGGAGTTAAGACCCAAAGAATATGTTCCCAGAGGTACAATGTATCATTTTTGATTTAGTATAAATACTCAGGTGATTATACAAAATCGTGCACTCTGATTGGTTCACTATCTTGGATTATCAGCCAATAATCACCTACATGTAGACAAACAAAATGGCTGCCAGTCATACAATGTGTGTGCGTTTTGATGTTGTACAGTACTATGCTTTTTTTTCTTTTTTTGAAATAATCACCTGTGTATTTATACTAAAGAAATTATTCTTCGAAGGTGAAGTGATTATCAGTGAATATTCACCTTGACTTTGTCTTGGTGAATATTCACAGATATAGTACTTCGCCTTTGGCAAATAATTGTTAAATATTACTTCATCTTGTTATTACTTCTGATTATTTAACAATTATTCGCCGAAGGCGAAGTGATTCTCGGTGAATATTCACCGAGACGAAGCCGAGGTGAATATTTACCGAGAATCACTGAGCCTGAGACGAATAATTGTTTTAGTATAAGTACACAGGTGGTTATTTCAAAAAAGAAAAGAAAAGCATTGTGCAATACGAAAAAAATTTATTTCATCAAAAGCGCGCGAGCGACTGGCAGCCATTTTGTTCGTCGAGGTGATTATCGGCTCATAATCCGAGATAGCGAACCAATCAGAGCGCGCAATTTTGTATAATCACCTGAGTATTTATACTAATTATAATTACTTGTTAATTTAATATTAATAAATTATTTTTTTAGCAAAAAGAAGAGATTGAGATGACATTAGATGATGCCATACGGCTTATTCAGGTTGGTGCTGCTGAATTTAGCTTCCATTTAAAATTGTTCCAATTTTTCAAAAATACATGGGTTGACCCAACTACAGGAAAATCTGTGCCCTTTTTTCCACTGTTTTTATTGCCTGTTACATGTTACTAAAAATTGAAGAAACCAGTAGGAAATGTCCTTTACAAGAGAATACTGAAGAGGGTGTTTAACGTATTAAGAAATGGTAATCTTTATAGGTCCATGAGAGAGCACGACAAGGAAGACTCAGAGCAAAATTTATGAGAGAAATAAGGTAGGTCATTAATTTTCAGTAATTACTTTACAAGTCATTTAACAATTTTTCCCACCATACTTATTATTTCACTATATGGAGAGTGCCATGATGGTATATGAAATTGCGTATAAGTTTTATTTAGTATATACATGTACCAACTCAGCAACCTTTGAGCAATTTAACTGGCTCACTGTCCCAGGATATTCAACACTTATATTTACCTACTATGAGGTGAATAGTGCAGGGATTCTGGAAAATCATTGTGCAAGTGACTTTGGTCAAAGAGGAAAAAATATGGCTTACCTGTAGCATCAATTCTTGCTTTACAGCTGCTTTTGAGAGATGTGAATAAGGTTGCTTCATTGGTGTATACTAAAACATTTATTCTTGTCAATCTTAGTGAATATTAAGTGGCTTTAAAAATATTCTGCCACTTTTCACTTCAAATTTAGAGAATGTTATTGCTAACTGTTTAAGCCATGTTTGACAGCTTCAATCTGGGAGTAGATGTTTAAACAACCAAAAACATTGCAATGGAGGAATAAATAAATGTTCTGTAAAAACAACTTAACCCATTCGCCCCTGAACCGCCCG
This sequence comes from Ricordea florida, assembly GCA_949710005.1. Lineage (NCBI taxonomy): Eukaryota > Metazoa > Cnidaria > Anthozoa > Corallimorpharia > Ricordeidae > Ricordea > Ricordea florida. The sequence goes on from OX453285.1 coordinate 23,983,355, forward strand.
TAACCGCCCGTGTACGACAACCCACGAATTCCCTGAACCGCCCGTAACCGCCCGTAAAAATGGCCGCTGGTCTTGACCCTCTCCCCACTCCTACCTAGGGTTATTTGCTCTTTTGTCCTCATAGAGACTTTGACAGATAATAAACCAATCATTTGCCGTCTTTTGCGCATATTTTGACAGCTGATGAGAACAACACGAGGTCGGGATTTTCCGATGAGCGCAAGCCAACTCGTTTTGCGAAAACAATGGCGGCGGCTTCTGAAATTGACTCCGAGGTCGCGTTAATTTTTGGGGACTCAGAGAGCGAAGACAACTTTAATGGTTCGGAGAGTATTTATTTCTTGAAAATGATTGTTGTTTGCTTGACCTTTTTGACCCTTTTGGCTGTGGTTAATTTCATTTGATGAGATAATTCGATTTGCGTGTTCTAACGCATTTACGCATTTGGGTTTTCCTTTTGCCAGTTTTTTTGGCTTCAGTTCTTTCATGATTGACCCATTTCATAATTTGGCTACCATTTATCTTTCATGTTTTGAATTAACTTGATTTGGAGACCCATTTGTGTGTCTTTTATGTGAAGTACAGAGTATATATTTCCTTTATCATGTTTATTGATGCGAAGCGCTTGCGGCTTGTTTACGTTGAAATTATTGATGCGCCTCTCTTTGTAACCGGATTTATCTGAAAGAAAACTTCAATTAACTTTAGCTAAACTAAGGAACAGTATTTAGAAATCGTGTTTTTGCCCATTTTGGCTTTGATGATTGTTTTCTCATGTGTTTTGTGCGACCCGTGAAATATTTATTTTTGTGCCTTTTGTCGCGCGGTAAAGAAATTATTCGATTTCCATAGTCCTGTTGACCATTTGTATCAATTCCTTTGGTTAAACAGCATTTATTTTACATTTTCTAGTCGCTTATTTATTCCACTTCAAAAGGGAGTTTGTTTGAAAACTTGATCTTGTCTTTGGGTTTACTGCGCATATGGTTTACTTCACGCGTTCGCGAACGCAAATTTTTAGGCCAAAACTCCCAGGGAATTGGGGGGTTGTCGCGCTTTAAAGTCCCAGGAGTGAATGGGTTAATATTTGTATCCAGACAACAAGAGGAAAGGGAAAGACAAGCCCAGCTGCGTGGAGCACCAACTATGGACCCTGATATTGCTGCAACAAAAATCCAAAAGGTTTGTTGATGCTTGGCCCAATATCAATATACAAATTCCCATTAATAGTCACCTTACATTTAGTGTGGTACCATTTAGTGTTTGGATATCAAATTGTAATTATTCTTTCATATTCTCGTTGCCTGTCTTCATTACTATGCATTGACATCACTAAAAGGAAGTGGATGCTGATCACTGTTATGACTTAGAGTGCTTTTCTTTGGGAAAATCTGAGATAAGTTTATTAGCAAAAGCCTTAAGATGTTGTCTGATGTAAGAAACAAAATCTGAAAGCGGATTTTTCGAGACTACACTAACTGCCATGGAATCCGTTTTTCCTGCCGACTTTCAAAATAATGGAGAGCCTGTTTATATCTTTTGATGAGATATTGAAGGCTGATGTAGAACTGAATGATGTTGTATTTAACAATTCAGGCAATGGACCACTGCAGTGCTTCTACTTCTATCGGGGAGTCCTCGAAGAATTACTCACACTAGAATGGTGAATTCAGTTTTTACAAAATAACTGTACCAAGTTACATGCCAGACAATTTTCAGAGTCATTTATGAATGAAAAGAGAAACTGTAGAATAATAATAGTCTATAATCTCCTAGCAGAACATGACGACCTAGCTTCCAATGGTCAATTTTCAGTTTTTTGCCCAAATAAATTACAAAAACATGAATTTGCAAAATCTGGATTCCAATTAATTCTTTGAATCCTGCCTTGGTGCAGATTCGTAGGATATAAAGGATTTTAGTAAAGAAACAAAAAATCTGTTTTCAGATTTGAAATCTGGATTCAGATTTTCAACAAAGAAAAGCACCCTTAGAAAGAATGATATATATGTAGCAGTTTGGCTTAGAGTTCTCGATCATTACTGTTGTTAACTTTTCTGTTCAAAAAAAAAGTCTCAAATGAATGTGCTTTTGTATTAAATCATGTTAATTTTGTAGGTGTGGAAAGGCTACTCACAGCGTAGAAAAACAAAAAAAATGAGAGAAGAGGAACTGATTTTTGTTGGAATGGTGAGAAAGTAATTTAAGGGAAATTATAATTTCAGGGTTGTCTTGGTATGGGAAAAGTCATGGAAGTCAGGAAATTCTGTTTTCAGGGATCCACAATGTTTTGTGAAGTAGTTGATAAGTAATGAGTTATGCATTCAAATGCAGTGTTTTTGGTTGGTCGTTTTCGTGGTGAATGCCTTCTTCCAAATAAGGAAGAGAAATCTGAAGAAGCTTGGGAACCACTGTTTTCTTTGGCCACCTATATCATAGAATGGTTGAGTGTGGTGTGGTTGTTTGTTTTGAGGTCAGTGAAATGTCAGCGAATTTTTAGGGTTCTAATGAGTGGTTATTAACCCTGGTTTTGTTGAGTGTCATGTTTTTGCCTTGGGGTTGTTTTTTATGGATAGTTTCTTTGCTATCAAAAAGAACTGGGGGGTAAATTTATATTTGACAATTTTTTTTGACTGGCCATTCCCAGTTTCCTTAATCCAGAGTAAAAGTTTTGAAGTACACTCCATTTGATCAGTTTTTTGGACAATGATCCCCCATTCTATTCCAAACTCTCTGATGAGGGAAGGTACGTTTTTTATTGGGGGGGGAGGGTCATCAGTGAAAGTTAGCACCAAAAGGGGAGGGCCATACCTCATGTGAGCGATTGTGATAGGTTTCTACAGCATGGAATACCATGTAGTAGTGAGGGGAGAGTCGCAATTTTGTCATTCACCTAAAGGTTGGGGGGGGGGGGTCAGGAGTTTTTTTGTTAAAACGCGAGGGAGGGCCAACATTGTTTTGGAAAAAAAATACCAAAATTCCCCAGCCCTTCCCCCCCCAAGTAAAAACATACCTTCCCTTATTATACCCTATCCTAGACTAAACAGATTGAAAACCATACCTTTCACAAGGGCATATATACCTATATAGCCCATAAACAGTGAATGGTAGTAAAAAAAACCCCTCCCCAGGTGTACCTGTTGTGAGAACTCACTGTAATGACTTTGTTTTTGATTTTATAACAGTCGTGTGATTTAGTGTTTTGTAATTTAGGCACCTCCAGAAACCAGGGATTGGAAAGACACACCCATGTTCAGTGCAGGGAAAACAGAGGTACAAACAGCATTATTCAGAACAAGACACTTTCTTTGCTAACTGTTGTAGCATCTAACATTTTTGTCTCTCTAACTCTATTACTGTATTAATTGCCCCTCGCCTGACTACTTTAAATTTAGAATAACTTATTTATCTGCCGTCTAGAGCTATTCTATGGTTACTGTTTAGACAGTACGTGTTAAACTTTACGTATGTGTTTGTTTTACCGAAGCATACAGTGTAGTCAAAAAGCCTATGTAATATACCTTACTGTTACTTAATTTTTCCTGGTCTTAAATTTCGTGATTTAGCGATACGTATGTGTTACTCTTTTACTATTGAATTTTGTGTATTTCAATTTGTTCAAAGGTATTGTTCTTGTTGTTGTATGCTGTTGTTTCTGATTGGCTTGAAGTTTTTCCCAGTTGTTAACTGACTTAATGTTTTTTTTTTCTAGGAACACAGAAGAGTGGTTCAAGAAGAGCATGAACGGGAGTATCAACAGGTTGTTAAAAAAAGATGGTTTACCAAACAACTTGATAACATGATCTACATTGCACAGTGTAAATGAAAGCTTTTAGTAATTGTGATTTAGCCTGAAAAAAAGGACGGCCAGGAATGGATTCAAACGCTTTCCTGTGTGGCTTGCACGAAGTGTGTAGCCACATTATGGCACGATCGAATGTAGTTATTTGGTTATTTGTCCATGAGAGTCGAGCGCCTGTCACGTGGCCTTGTAAGCCACACATGTACGCATTGCCGACCTATTTTTCTAAAGGGAAGAGTTTCTTTCAGGCTCGGCACTTTTCTCTCCTTCCACCGCTAATTGCACTGAATCTTCAATGAAACGCTGTATCATAATATGTAAAACAGTGTGTTCCCTAGGTATCGGAGATCGGAGAATTCTCTGGCTACTACGAAGAATTCTCAGGCTTAACTACGAAGAATAATTATTTTCCGGTCAAATTTAGATAGCCTGAGCTAGTTTTAAATTTTGACATGGAGCGCTTTCAGAATATTCTCCTGTTACTTTACAAAATTCTCCTGCTACTACAATTCTTATTGAAAATCCTGATAAAAATGTTAAAATGATTGTATATGATTATTGTGGTTCAATTTTATCCTTGGTTCAAACTTTATTTTCCTTTGTTTCAAACTCATTAGCATTAAATATGGCATAACCAAAACGGGAGAAAACCAAATTTGAACCAAGGATAAAATTGAACAACAACATATATATAAAAAATATATGAGAATTTCTCATGTATATACATTCATTTTTTCACCTTCTACGGTTACAGTACGAACTCACAAATGACCACCTCCCAGCTTGCTTGATAGCTCAGTTGGTCAAAGCGTTGCGAGGTCATGGTTTCAAATCCCGTTCAAGGCTGAATTTTTTCAAGGCTGAATTTTTTCAAGGCTGAATTTTTTCAAGGCTGAGTTTTTTCAGGTCTCAATTTGGCAACTGACTATGTTCCATACATAACTGTCGGGATCTTTCATTTGTTGACTAAAACTGTTATTGAAAAAAATTCTTTTTCCAGGCATTAGTCAGCATAAAGGAGAAAATTCGCGACATCGAAGGACCAGACATGAAAGAGAACATGCAGGATCAGATACGGCAGTGGTTCATTGAGTGCAGGTCCGTTACATACAGCCACGAACTGTATAGACTTGTTAGTCAGTCTGGAAGCTCATGTAAAGATGTTAATGACCTTCTGCAAGGTCCGTTATGGGAACATATTGGTCAAGCTCGTTTCCGCAAGGTCCATAAACTTGTGATAAGTACCTCTTACCAACCGAGTTCGAGGTCCGTACTGTAAGTTACGGACTGAGTTTTTTTCAGCTCGGATTTATGGTCTGCACGCTTCGCGCTTGGGCCATAAATCCGAGCGGAAAAAATGAGCATCCGTAACTTCCAGTACGGATCGAGAAAACGAGGTTTGTAAGATGTTTATTATATCTCTGGAGACATATTGGCGACCTAAACAAACGTTTGAATTTAGCGGGCCGTACAGTGCAGTACGGCCCGCTAAATTGACCAATCACAGCGCGCGTACTAACTAATAGATATTATATTACAGGTAGCAATATTTTTCCAGAATGGACCTCCCTTTAAGTTCAGTAACATCTACATAAGAGCTTTTAACTTGACTAACTTGTATATACAGCACAGCATTTGTCAACAAATATTGAGGTCTACCAATTCTTACAATATGCAATGTTTTAATTTGTTGATGTTGTTTTGTTTTACTTTTAAATTTTAATTAGCTTTTTTTGTGAAACCATGTTAGGTGATATGACGGTTACTTGTTTTACTTGTCAGGGACAAAACCGGCAAATTCCCAGATTACCCTGATGAAGACGAGGGAGGATCGGCTGCCATCTTTAAAGAAAAAGACCCTTTGGAGGTAAGTCTGCTTTTAATTTTTAAAGTCATTGAAACTAACTATGTAATTGCCTTGGTTTGGCATTGTTACGAGACGTGATACGTCATTACATATTAATCCGCAGTTCAAATATATGGTCTTTCATATTATCCATTTGCATCATTCTTCTTCATCTACGGGTATATTACGAACTCACAATATGACCAGCTCCCAGTTGGCTTGATAGCTCAGTTGGTAGAGCACTGCTCCGGTATCGTAGAGGTCATGGGTTCGAATCCCGTTCAGGCCTGAGTTTTTTTTTTTCAGGCTTAAATTACACAGCTGCTTAAGTTGTGTGCATAACTGTGATGATCAATTAATGTCATTACATATTAATCCGCATCATACGTGATTGACTTAAGAGTCTCGCGCCAGTTTTTCAACCAATCAGAAGTAAATCTAAAACCAAACGTGACGAAGTCATCATTGGTTCATCAGACTATACATCTGTTATGATTGGTTACAAAATTTGCTTTGGATTTGGCTCAGCTACGTGTCTTGCAAAGATAGTTGAAAGGTTTTTCTTATTGTTTATTATTGACGCTTGAAAATAGATATTCCCCGGAGATATTCTTAGTATATACGTTGTGGTTCAATTCTATCCTTGGTTCAAATTTTATTTTCCTTTGTTTTAAACTCGTTATTATCAAATTACCACAACCAAAACAAAACAACAACAACAAAAAATACAAATTTGAACCAAGAATTAAATTGAACCACAACATATACACTGTAGTTGCTAATGAAACGATTTTTTCTGTTTTCTCATTACGTAACAGATGGAAAAGGAAGAAGGACAAAAGGTAGGATTTTCTTTGGTTAGAAAAACTGTGAAACCTTATCATGTTGCTCTTTGGGTTGTTTTTGACTTGAACACTCTTCCTCAGGATGAAGATGGAGGTAAAAAGAAAAAAGGAAAGAAAGGGAAAAAGGAAAAGAAAGACAAAAAAGACAAAAAAGACAAGAAAGGCAAAGGAAAAGGCAAAGGAAAAGGAGGCGATGAGGTAATTAAGATTTGAAAATTTCCATCTAAAGTTAAGTTGGCATAAAAACGTAATGTTCCCATGGATTCTGTTTCTACCTCAATTCTGAGGAATTTTTCAGTTGACACGAAATGCCGGCAGGGCTTAGCGTCACTCTTCCTTTCACTTGTAATGGCATCGAATGGTAAAATCCGAGACTCGCCGAGACGCCGAGACCCTTGTTTAAAAATGCGAGACCGACACTAAACAATTTTCGATAATCCGAGCCCGAGACCCTATGCCGAAAAAAGTCGAGCCCGAGACCCTGTGCCGAAAAAAGTCGAGCCCGAGACCCTATGCCGAAAAAAGTCGAGCCCGAGACCCTGTGCCGAGAAAAGTCGAACTCGAGACTTAATAATCGAGTGCTGCTGTTATTAACGTGAACCAACTACAGTCACCTGGTCACATGTGAAGTTGTCGATTAGCTATGATAACAAATCCGAGACTTCAAGACCGAAATAAATGCACTTTAAACGAGACTTCGAGACTCTTCGCAAATGCGGCCGAGATTTCGATATCGGATGAAAAGAGGTACGATTCGCCACCCCGCATTAGACCACACCTTGGCTAGTAATTCTCGCGCGTTCTGATTGGCTCCCATATATTGGTACATCCATGTCTATTGACTCTTGGGATGGGAAGTTATAGGACGGAACTTCGCCAACTGTTTTTCTTTTTAGTATTGAAATTTGGTATGTATTAAAAACAGGTATCGACCTCTGGGTCGTGGGATAGTGATAGGTGTATACATTGACGCTTCGCATCTCATTATGTATCAGCCAAGTATCCATCACCTCTCAGATTTGTGCCCGCTTCCCTTTTTAGGAGGAAGAAGAAGGAATCAAAATGGCGATTTCAAACTTTACACCAACCGTTAACGAGGCTGCAGGAACTTTTAAAGGTCGGTAAACCAGGGGGGGGGGGTACTGAGAGGCCAGCGGCACATACCCAGCAAACATTAACCCAAGTACTCCCCCCCCCCCCCGGTCGGTAAACCACTAAGCACACACGGCCTTCCTATTTCTATTGAGGGTTTGGTTTCTGTCTACAGTGCGGCAGGCCAGAATAAAGCCAACCAAAACATTCGCGTAATACGCGTCAGGACATACGCGTACTTGCGTCACTTCAGACGCGTACGTGCGTCTAAAATGAGGCACATATGCGTTTGTTCTGAAATACGTTAGCGCACTTTTAGACTCCTTCGTATTCATTTATTTATTTATTTATTTATTTATTATTTCTTTGTTTAAAGTTGTAAAATGTATTTGACGGATTTAAGGTTTATGGCTTATTTAAGAGGGTCTACTCACGAGTGATCGTTTTATCCTTCGCAGATGTGTGGCAGTTCAGAGACGAAATTACCAACTTCGAGCAGAAGCATGATGCGGAACTGATCAAGGAGGCCAAGCGGTAAGAATGGGTGAAATTCCCAGCGTTCTTGAATTTGATTGGTAACTTAAGGATGACAGACGTCAAACTAAGGTTGATATCCGCATTTGAATAAATCCACTCTGAAGACTTTGTTCAGCAAAGTGGATGGACTCTTCACATTATTGCATTATCGGGATAGTTTCTAAAGAAGGGCTAACGCTCGAAACATCAGCACCTCCCTCTTACCTTAGGGTGGTATAAGTTACTTAATCAACTCGTTTGATTTATCCAATTTCTTGTCTTTATATCATTGCCTTTTTGATGGGGGAATAATCAGATCCCCAGTTCAGTATCGTTTGTCTGCCCATATAGTGACTCTTCCAACGAATGGTCACCTAGCTTGTAAAATTATGTATTAAATTACAGGTTCAGTAAATTATTTCTGTCTCGCATTCCTAGGATTGAAGTTGAAGAAGAGATTCGAAAACAAGTCGACGAGCTCATGAGACAGGAATTGAAAAACCTCAAAATGGTACTGTGCAGATAATTTGTGTTGAGTCACACTGTATTTTTAGGGTTATTATTTCCTAGAAAGTTTACAGTCATTGCACTGTAGATTGCTGATATTAATTTTGTTCGTTAAGGCTGTGGATAGAGAGAAAGGAGGAAAGAAAGGCAAGAAAGGGAAGAAAAGTGGTAAAAAGAGTGGAAAAAAGGCAAGTTTGTTTTTTTTTTTTTTCAAAATATCTTAATAAATAGTACGTTTCAAAACTGTTAACTAACTTTGAGAGAATTTTTTTAACTTAAAGAAGTGACTAACAAGGGTTGGTTTGTGCGTAGAAAAAGAAGAAGAGTGGAAAGAAAAGCGGAAAGAAAGGGAAGAAAAAGAAGAAAGAGAAGGATTTGACTTCTGACAGGTAAATCATTTTCCACACTGTATAGTAAAACAAACAGCACCACAATACATACCTCTTATTAATCGAGTTCGAGGTCCGTACTGTAAAATACGGACCGAGTTTTTTCCCGTCGATTTATGGCCCAAGCGCGAAGCGCGCGGGCCATAAATCGACGGGAAAAAACGAGGATCCGTATTTTACAGTACGGACCGAGAAAACGAGGTTAATAAGATATTTATTTTATCTCTGGAGTCATTTTGGCGACCAAAACAAACTTTAGCGGGCCGTACAGTGAAGTACGGCCCGCTAAATTGACCAATCACAGCGCGCGTACTAACTGAGAGATATAATAAAGTACTGTTCTGTAGCTTTACAAAGAATGGTCACACTGCATGGTTTGATCCACAGATGAAAAAGATAGAACCACACTGTATATTAAAACAAACAGTACCACAGTACAGTACTGTTCAGTAGCTTTGCAAAGAATGATCACACTGCATGATGAGAAAGTATAGTATAAAACGAAGTACAGTACTCGACAGAACAGCAGTGGCAGCTCGATTAGAATTGGAAGAAAAACACGAGAGTGATACTAAAAGGTTCCCTACTTTTTGCAGGACAATTGAGTCACTTTACGAAGAGCTGGTTCATGAAGGCATTCTAGTCAGAGCACCGAAGACGCGACTGAGCGAATATTACGGAGAGTACAGGTATAAAGAAAATTCTCGTTTTCTTTATTTGCAACCGTTTTTCATTATCATTATCGTGTCAAGGATAACTTTAAAATGCCTGTTTTCGTTTTTATTGTTATTAAGATAGATTGTTAGAGAAGCTCACATTACCTTCTAAGCCAATCGGAAACTAAAAATGGCAGGTTTACACTCATTTTCCCGCGCTTTTCGCTAATGTGTATTTGCCTTGAGTTCTTATTGGTTGGTTTTGGTGAAAAAATCATTTGAAAATCTCGTTAATGTAATGGCCTGTTTTCACCTCTCAGTTACCTGGGTACCACGCTGCGCCAAGCCAACATCGAACCCATGCCTTCACTGTCAGATGTTAGACGAGTCATCACAGAATTTGCCATATTGCCACTAGGTTAGTTTGATTAGTGAACGATTTTGTGAAAGCTACAGAAGATAAGAACAAACTATTAATTTTAAACACTACAATCTTGAGATCTGTACTTCGCGTGTTCATCCTTGAGTTTACCTTGAGTGACACATTGTACCTGTAACTCGCAGGGTCAAACCGTAACTCAAAAAATGCCATTCTGACGTTTATACCTTTTCTCTCAAAGTTAAACCTTGATTCATACAAAAATACCAGGGGCGGATGCAAGATTTTTGTTAGGAGGGGGTGCACCTCTGAGGAATGACGTAACTGACAGGTGACATAAACAAATTTTAACGGCGAACAACGGATAAGGCTTAAGATTCACGTTTTACTTCAACATAAAGAAAAAACAATTTTTTGCCCTTTAGTTTGACAGATTACCAGTGATATTAGAAAGCTGCAGAATATCTGAGAGGGAGGGGGGGCAGTTGCAGACCCCGGCACCCCTCCCCCTAGATCCGCCCCTGGATACCATTTTGTCTACACACTGTTGTTCTTAAGTTTCTTTCATTGCGAGGTATTACTTGTGTCACAGATTACACTCAATCTTGATTACTTCTTGTTTAAGTTGTGTTCTTAGCGACTTGGTAAGAAAATTTATGTATGGCATACATTTTCCTCAGTGACTGATGCAAATCATTCTTAACAGGATCGCAAGCAGTACACGAAAAGGCGCCGCTGGTTAAGTCCATTTTAATCGCAGGACCACGAGGCGTGGGAAAGAAAATGCTGGTGCATTGTATATGCACAGAGACTGGTGCTAACATGTTTGATCTGACGGCCGCAAACATCGCCGGGAAATATCCTGGAAAGGCTGGGCTGACGATGATGCTGCATATGGTATTCAAGGTAAAAATTCCCGTATGTAGAGAGTGAAGTTCATTCTACTGTTGTAAAACGAAACCATTTGGATTAACGTAGCCAATGACAAGATACAAGAAGCAAAAACATGTCGTAAGTTCCCAGCGCGGGAAAACGCAGGCGAGTTGCGCACCATTCGTTTCAGTCCTACCACTGATTGGTTGACAAGACAAGCTACAAGTTGGGAAGACTTCATGCTAAGCTCATCTAATAATTATTGCATTGTGCTCGTCTAAAAGATCACATAAACTACAGTGTATGTTGCAAAATATAGTTTCCTTCTCCTGTAGTATCTATTAGCTTTTCGTCGTTATTGACGCCATTTTGAATTTTGACGAATGAGGGGGCACTGGGGATGAACCATAAATTCATGTCCTATATAAACCAAATGGATGACCCTCGTGTAGTTCGTTATATGGTAGTGGGATTTTTATGAGGGTCATCGATTTGGTGTATATAGGACATGAATTTATTGCCAACGAGACGGTATGCACCATTTTGCTCGACCCAGTACTGCTCAGTGATTCTGCACGCGCGCTGTCGTTTCTTGCTGGGAGACTTTTTTTCTTTTATTAAACCGTCATTTTATCATTCTTTAAACCAGGTCGCAAGGCAGTTGCAGCCTTCTGTGGTGTACATTGGAGACGCAGAAAGAACCTTTGTTAAAAAAGTCCCAAAAACGGACAAGGTGAGCAGAAACTGGATTTCTGAGGATACTTAATCGGATTGGCAAAAATCAGAAAATTAGGCGGATTTACTTCCAATAAAGCTGATTTGCCACGAAATTCTCTTAACTTACAATACTACAAATGCATGAAGATCGGTAAGGAGAATTTAAGTGTAATCCTTTAGTTTTATTGCCATCAATACCTCAGTAAGAAAAATAAAAGAAAAAGTAGACATTTCTTGGAATCACTAATTAGATCAAGAACCAGATTCTCTTAAGAACAAACACTGCAAATGCACGAATATTATAGTATAATAGTTTAGAGAATTTATGATCAGGTTTTCACGTTACCGTTGCTAAGCACAACTTAACGTAAATGTGTTAGAATAGAGAAGGAGAATTTTAGGTGCAAACTGTATGTTGCTTCCCAATTTTTGTTTCCATTCTTAAAGATTTTCATCTTGTTGAATTGTTTCCCTGCATTTCTGTTCGTAGACGGAACCCAAGCGACTGAAGAAAGATCTGCCGAAAATCTTCAAAGGCCTCAAACCTGAAGACCGAGTTCTTATTGTTGGTACCTCAAGAATGCCATTCGGTATCCTTACAAAGATGCTTTCAACGATATGACAAAATAACCGACAATACTGTACTTTGGTATTGTTTGTTTTACTATACAGTGTGGTTCTATCTTTTTCAGCTGTGGATAAACCATGCAGTGTGATCATTCTTTGTAAAGCTACTGAACAGTACTGTACTGTGGTACTGTTTGTTTTACTATGCAGTGTGGTTCTAACTTTTTCATCTGTGGATCAAACCATGCAGTGTGACCACTCTTTGTAAAGGTACTGAACAGTACTGTACTGTGGTACTGTTTGTTTTACTATACATTGTGGTTCTATCTTTTTCATCTGTGGATCAAACCATGCAGTGTTACCATTCTTTGTAGAGCTACTGAACAGTACTGTACTGTGGTACTGTTTGTTTTACTATAAAGTGTGGTTCTAACTTTTTGATCTGTGGATCAAACCATGCAGTGTGACCATTCTTTGTAAAGCTACTGAACAGTACTGTACTGTGGTACTGTTTGTTTTACTATACAGTGTGGTTCTAACTTTTTCATCTGTGGATCAAACCATGCAGTGTTACCATTCTTTGTAGAGCTACTGAACAGTACTGTACTGTGGTACTGTTTGTTTTACTATAAAGTGTGGTTCTAACTTTTTGATCTGTGGATCAAACCATGCAGTGTGACCATTCTTTGTAAAGCTACCGAACAGTACTGTACTGTGGTACTGTTTGTTTTACTATACAGTGTGGTTCTAACTTTTTCATCTGTGGATCAAACCATGCAGTGTGACCATTCTTTGTAAAGCTACTGAACAGCACTGTACTGTGGTACTATTTGTTTTACTATAAAGTGTGGTTCTAACTTTTTCATCTATGGATCAAACCATGCAGTGTGACCATTCTTTGTAACGCTACTGAACAGTACTGTACTGTGGTACTGTTTGTTTTACTATACAGTGTGGTTGTAACTTTTTTCATCTGTGGATCAAACCATGCAGTGTGACCATTCTTTGAACAGTACTGTACTATACTGCTGTCTTCCATATATACAGTTTATCCCTTCACTGTACTCTCTGTTCATTCCTTAACTGCAAGCAGACGGGGAGATAAAACCATTCTGTGGTTTATATCAGAAGATTCTTCTTTTGCCGAGACCTGACTATGCTTCAAGATTCTGTAAGTCATTTACTTCCACATGTTATTTACAAGTAATCCCTTGTTTTCTAAACTGGCAGAAGTTTTACATGTACGTACGTCTGTAACATGATATTTGTGACCTCTATGAGAGGAGAGACCTACTCCGTCATGAATATCATTGACCAATAGCAGGCGCTGTTATGTATACCATGGTATTTCATCACAGCCTGTACGCTGAAAATGAATCTCTCTTGCTATTGGTTATATCACTCTATGAGGTGTCGGGATCACAGCTATCACGGAGGACTCAGCCATCTCGATGCATACATCTGCGTCCATAACTTTTGACGACAGTTCTTATCTGACAAAAATCAAAACTTTAGGCACCCACTTTTACTTTATCGCACCTGATTATTTATGTTTCTTACGTCATTCTGAAGGTATCATAATTATGTTAAATTGACGTCATATTTGAATTATGACGTCATCGCTCTGCGCGCACTGCCTCGTGGTAAACATTTGTAAGGTGCGATTGCGAACCGTTGGACCATGTCTGAGCACAGGAAGAGATCCTGTCATAGGTTCTGTTTCCTGCCCTCATACATGGTTTAACGCTCTTGCCTTTGCCCAGGAGGGAATCCAGTCTTTTGAAATGTCTTAGGGACGGACCATTAGAAAAGTGATGGGGGGGGGGGGAGGTGGGGGATTTTCAGCTTGCACGAATTTTTTTTTCGCTCACTGCTTGTGCAGGAATTTTTTTTTCAGGTGAACCCCTCTTCGCGAATTTTTTTTACCACGTGTGAAAAAGTCACAATTGGACCTTCCTTCTGCATGGATTTTTTTTTTTACCTTCTTCTTTGCATGAATTTTTTTTCTTGGCATTTTCCCTTGCATGAATTTGTTTTTGGTTTTTTCCCCACCTCCCCCCCCCCCACCCCCACCCCATCACTTTTCTAATGGTCCGTCCCTTAGTATGTTTATCATTATCTCAACTGGAAAATGACGTGGTTGAACTTTTCAATGATTAACAGTTTTTGGGTGAGGCTTAGTATCTTGTTGTTGTTGATGCCTTTACTATTGATGATGTTGTCGGTGGTGTAGTTGTTTTTTTTTTTTACTTTTACTATTGTTATGTATGCTGTCACTATTGTTGCTGTTGTTACTGTAGTCGTGAATTCGTTTCAGGGTGTTGTTACTCTTGTTTTTGATGTTGTCGTTGTTGCTGCGGTTGTTACTATTTTGGTTGCTTTAAGAATGTTGATGTTGTCGTAGTCAAGCGTCTGCGAGGCAAGTAAGCTTATTGAGTAACATATCTCTTCACAGTGCTATGGAAGGCATTAATTGCTCGATGTGGGGGTCGCGTCACGGGGGCTTTAGATGTGAGTTCCTTGGCGAAAATTACTGATGGTTACACACCCGGTCACATGTTCCAGGCAATTCAGCAGATTCTTACAGAGAGACGTATACAACAGGTTTGTCTCACCAAACAAACTTACCAACTGTTGTACTGTGGTACTGCCTTTTTACTATTTAGTGTTGTAAGGTTTTCATCTGTGGATCAAACCATGTAGTGTGACCATTCTTTGGAAAGCTACGGAAATAGTTCTGTACTATGGTACTGTTTGTTTTTCTATACAGTGTGGTTCTATCTTTTTCATCTGTGGATCAAACCATGCAGTGTGACCATTCTTTGTAAAGCTACTTAACAGTACGGCACTGTAAATAAGGTACTAAGTACAGAAAACACAATTGGCCGGCCCTTTGACTCTTGGTTTGTTAATCATTTCACGTATACCTCAGCTATGTCATTGAACCCCTTTTATAACGCAATATAGATCAGAATTTCAAAGCTTCGTTCATTTTTCCTCCAGCTGTCCAAGAAACCGCTTGCAGCAGTTGAATTTGTGGCACCGCTGGCTCGTATTGATCCCATTTACAAAGAAGAGGAAGAAGCGTTTAAGGTGAGAAATAAAATACAGAAATGCGATTGAAGAAAAGGTAAACGTGCAACGTGCAACCATCGAGTTATGGACGCACGCGGGAAGTTGCTAAGCACGAAAAAAGCGTAAGAGATGCTCGAGGCGCAGCCGAGAGAATCACTAGCTTCTTGAGGGCTTAGGGACGGACCACTAGAGGGGGAGGGGGGGGGGTGGGGAAAAAAATTCATGCAAGGGAAAATGCCAAGAAAAAAAAATCATGCATAGAAGAAGGTAAAAAAAAAAATTCATGTAGAAGGAAGGTCCAATTGTGACTTTTTCACACGTAGTAAAAAAAATTCGAGCAGAGGGGTTCACCTGAAAAAAAAATTCCTGCACAAATGGTGGGCGAAAAAAAAAATTCGTGCAAGCTGAAAAGTCCCCCCCCCCCCCCCCCATCACTTTTCTAATGGTCCGTCCCTTAGCAAACTCAATGGTTGTACAGCTGCTGCGTTTACCATTTCTTTTATAACATAAGATTTCACAACTTCAATATTTGACGTCATTATGCAACCCATGGGCAAATGGATCGCGCATATTAGGCAATCATAACGCGCGCTTTTCCAAAGCTATGTTATAATAGCCAATCATAGCGCGCGCTTTCCCAGAGCTATATTAGAATAGCCAATCATAGCGCACGCTTTTCCAAAGCTTTGTTAGGATGCTTTGTACATTTGCATAGATGGATGGTAAACTGGACCATCGTAGTATACACATAACTGGTACCTTTCGTAAAGCAAGGCAGGAAGAGAAAGCTCAGGAAAAGGATGTGTAGCGAGAATGTTAAAGAACAGTACTGTGTGGTTCCAACTTTTTCATCTGTGGATCAAACCATGCAGTGTGACCATTCTTTGTAAAGCTACTGAACAGTACTGTACTGTGGTACTGTTTGTTTTACTATGCAGTGTGGTTCTATCTTTTTCATCTGTGGATCAAACCATGCAGTGTGACCATTCTTTGTAAAGCTACTGAACAGTACTGTACTGTGGTACTGTTTGTTTTACTATGCAGTGTGGTTCCAACTTTTTCATCTGTGGATCAAACCATGCAGTGTGACCATTCTTTGTAAAGCTACTGAACAGTACTGTACTGTGGTACTGTTTGTTTCACTATACAGTGGTTCTATCTTTTTCATCTGTGGATCAAACCATGCAGTGTGACCAATCTTTGTAAAGCTACTGAACAGTACTGTACTGTGGTACTGTTTGTTTTACTATGCAGTGTGGTTCCAACTTTTTCATCTGTGGATCAAACCATGCAGTGTGACCATTCTTTGTAAAGCTACTAAACAGTACTGTACTGTGGTACTGTTTGTTTTACTATGCAGTGTGGTTCTATCTTTTTCATCTGTGGATCAAACCATGCAATGCAATTCTTCTTTGGAGAGTGGTCGACCAGTGCTGTGATCGAGTCCTTGAGTATTTGGTAGGTCCAGGGTAAATCCGTGACTTGTGCTTTTTTTTTAGACGTGGTACGCAAAAACGCCGCTCGGAAAAAAGCGAGCGAAAGCTGCAGCAGGAGATGACGAAGGAGACAAGAAAGGAAAGAAGGGAAAGAAGGGAGGAAAG
Organism: Ricordea florida; assembly: GCA_949710005.1. Lineage (NCBI taxonomy): Eukaryota > Metazoa > Cnidaria > Anthozoa > Corallimorpharia > Ricordeidae > Ricordea > Ricordea florida. The sequence goes on from OX453285.1 coordinate 24,000,220, forward strand.
AAAAGCGGCAAGAAGAAAAAGAAATAACCCATGACTTATCCATTCGCTGAACACTTTAAAGTGGTGTTCTTCTGATGTAAATAACTGAATACCCTTACTCAACGAGATCGACTGTAAATTATCGAATGTTTTCAATAAAAAAAAACTTTAGTTTCGCGTGGCGAACGCTTGACTGTCGTGTTCTGTTTATTTAGTTAGTACGCGCTATAGTTGGTGAAGTTTGCGAGGCGTATTCTCTAGTGGGGCCCGCTAAATTGGAAACTTTTTCGTGCGGTGAAAAAGAAATATAATAAATGTCTTGTTTTCCTCGGTCTGTCGTGTAAGTTAACGGTCCTCGTTCCCACCCCACCCTTTCGCCCTCAATTTATGGCCCGCGTGCTTCACGCTGGGGTCATAAATGGAGAGGAAAAAACTCGGTCCATAACTGACAGTACAGACTTGGAACTCCGTCTGTAAGTGGAATTTATTACATGTAAAATGACAGACAAGATTGCAAGTCTTCTTACAGAACAACATTTATTAATCCCGAATAATGTTAAAGAGGGTTCGGAGTTAATTCCAAAATTACGACATCATTGTAACCCCTTCCAGATCGGATATACGCAGTGCAAATGAGAAGGGCATACAATCCAAACAAAAAATTCTTGTTAATTCGTTCATGTAGCACTCTACTATCGCTAACATATTATGACTTTCTACCACAAAAACTGCGACAAGGAGAGCAGATGACACGAGTGATCGACTATCCACCTAGTATTTGACAATGTTCTCTGTTGGGTCCACGTGGACGCACGTGTTTGACAGCGCAACTCGTTCAGAGACTCTTGACCTTTTTGATGATATGATCGGCACTGATGCCAAACAGTTTCAAAAGGGCGTCACCAGGCCCACTACGTGGAATGCGAGGCACGGCCATGATATGCACTGCGATTCCAGTTTCCTCCGCCACAGCTGCCAACACAGCTTCACCAATACCCCCTGAGGATTTTTTGAGCAAAAAAAACAAACGTGTCATGTGCTGTCGATTAACCTTGGAAGGTGAAAATTGATGGCAGAGCACAAATCGAAAAAACAGGCAAGTGCGTGCATATGTCGCAGCATGACCGAAACGTAGGTACGTAATACGTGCACATATGTAAGCAACCGATAAAATAGGTACGCAACGTGTACACATATCAAAGTGCAACCGAAAAAGAGGTTATGGAGAGCTTGGACATATCGAAGAAAAACACGCAAAGTAGGCACGTTGTGCGTGCACATTACGAAGTGAAATTGAAAACGTAGGTACACAACGAGTGCACATATAAAAGCTTGGTCTTTACCTTCAGGATAGTGGTCCTCAACTGTTATTATCTTGCCACCGACAGCGTTCTTGATGATCGCTTCTTTGTCGATAGGCTTCAGTGTAAATGGATCCATAACCCTGATAAAGATGTCTTCCTTTTCCAGTTCCTCAGCCGCTTTAATGGCTTCGAACAGAGTGACACCGGCTCCAATAACAAGGACCTTATCCTTGTCGTTACGGCGAAGAATCTGTATACAACACACGGCTAAATTCACCGGCAAAGCACATGCAGTGCTTATATTATCACATGGGGGTTATAGGGCCGCATCAACACAGCTGATACGGAATGAAAAAATGCGTGGACAAAGCGCTTTCAAAACAGTATATGACCAAGATGATCACTTGTTCTTGAGATTTTCCCATCAGTTGAACGGTCTACCAAAGTTGAACAGTTGTCTTTGGATTTCTAGTAATTTCAATTATTATATGGCTAGCTACCCGAGTGGGCAAGATAAGGAGAATACTGATATCTCATTGGCTACCCGAGCGGGCAAAATAAGGTGAATACTGATATCTCATTGGCTACCTGAGTGGGCAAGATAAGGCGAATAGTGATATCTCATTGGCTACCCGAGTGGGCAAGATAAGGCGAATACTGATATCTCATTGGCTACCCGAGCGGGCAAAATAAGGCGAATACTGATATCTCATTGGCTACCCGAGCGGGCGAAATGGGCCTATCATGGTCACTCGGGATTCCCGCTTTGTCCGATGAAACATAAATAAAAAAAAATGGCCAAATAATCGTCAACCCTTTATTGACCAAGCTTGTTCGCTCAAATGGCTGGATATTGGACTCGTTCCTTTTTTGCGTTTTCATAAACCTCGACTATGTCTCTATCAACAAAAACGTAAAAAAAAAAAGAACTTGCTCACGTTTGGTCAATAACGCATGTCTACAATTTTTAAGCTTTCCCAAAATTTAAGCGACAGGGTTCCCTGGAAGGACTCTGGGAGATACTTACCTTGGCTTTTCCAATCTCAAAGGTTTCGTCATTGTTGTAGACAACGGAAGTGGCACCACGTGTAGCCCGGATATACGTCATGTCTTCGTAGTTTGCCGCCAGCTCTACGGCGCGCTCGCAAGAAACAGCGTCGCTTGGGTAAAACACGACACACTTGGGAATTGAACGGAACATGCCGATATCTTCCAAGGCCATCTGAGAAGGACCGTCCACACCTTCATATGAACGAGACAAGAGTTAGGGTAATTTTCACTCTTACAGTTTTCTGTTTATCTCTTGATCTTTTTCATGTTTACGCGAGAATTAAGACTCGGGCCGCGCAGGAATTGGATCCAGTCATTCTTCGTCAGGCGATGCGAATGCCAAGAGTCTGGCGCGTACAGATTGGGAGAGAATATTTGATAGTGTTGTTTTTGTGGCAACATTGGAGAATATTTGATAGTGTTGTTTTTGTGGCAACATAAGGTAACTTTCGGTCAAGCCTTCTAGACGATTTTGTACAACATTTGAAGAGCCCTTATTAAAACCACGAAGCAGCCATTTCGGTTGCATTAGGACAAATTACAGCAACACAACGAAGACAAGAAAGAAATGACGTGCGTTTCTACAGTGCCTCCCGGGTTTTATCTCGGTGTAAAAACCTGCAAAGTTTTTCTTTTCCTGTTATTTTCCTAGTCTCTATTGTTTTGTCTCCTCCTGGTCTCAAGTACACTGTAGTTTGATAGCGAAGACGGCTTTACACATCAAACTTTGCCAGAAAAGAAAACATTTTACCTCTAAAAACAAGCTACATAGTTTTGTGGACTGAGTCAGGTTTTTTAATAAGAATTGTACCAGCAGGAGAATTGTGTAAAGTAACAGGAGAATATTCTGAAAGCGCTACATGTCTCAATTTAAAACTAGCTCAGGCCATCTAAATTTGGCCGGAGAATTCTTCGTAGTAGCCGGGGAATTCTTCATAGTAGTCGGAGAATTCTTCGTAGTAGCCGGACAATTCTTCGTAGTAGCCGGACAATTCTTCGTAGTAGCCGGACAATTCTTCGTAGTAGCCGGGCAATTCTTCGTGGTAGCCGGACAATTCTTCGTAGTAGCCGGACAATTCTTCGTAGTAGCCGGACAATTCTTCGTGGTAGCCGGACAATTCTTCGTAGTAGCCGGACAATTCTTCGAAGTAGCCGGACAATTCTCCAATCTCCGCTACCTAATGAATATCCCGCCGAGTGTTTCATATTTTTACGGTAGGCTTTTGCCCAAAAAAGCTTTCAAGGCTTCTGAGAAATGCACGTCAGGGCTTGAAGCACTGACCTCAACCCAACCAAACACAACGACTGCAACATGAGCAGCGACACCAACACTCTAGATCAAGAAACATGTCTGCTGATGTGCCATAAATGAGGGTCCTGAAGTGGTAGAATGGGAATTGGGATTGGCCGGGTTTTGCTCTGGGAAAATGGGACTTAAGTCATCGGGACTGGGATTCAGTCACTGGGAATGGGAATTTTTTTCCAAATTCTACCAGTGGAAATGGGATTTGAGCGCTGGGAAGTGAGCTTTCAAACAAGAAAAAAAAATGGCTGGGAAATGGGATTGATACCCCCCTTCACGACCCTCAAATATATAGTTTAATGGCCTTGCTCCCAAGCTCAGTGGTTGAGCGTCTGAGCTTTTAATCAGAAAGTCGTAGGTTAGACTCCTATCGGGAGAACTCGGATTTGCTTTTTAGTAATCGGAAGGTCGTAGGCTTGACTCCTATTGGGAGAACTCGGATTTGCATTTTAGTAATCGGAAGGTCGTAGGTTAGACTCCTATCGGGAGAACTCGGATTTGCTTTTTAGTAATCGGAAGGTCGTAGGCTTGACTCCTATTGGGAGAACTCGGATTTGCATTTTAGTAATCGGAAGGTCGTAGGTTAGACTCCTATCGGGAGAACTCGGATTTGCTTTTTAGTAATCGGAAGGTCGTAGGCTTGACTCCTATTGGGAGAACTCGGATTTGCATTTTAGTAATCGGAAGGTCGTAGGTTAGACTCCTATCAGGAGAACTCGGATTTGCTTTTTAGTAATCGGAAGGTCGTAGGCTTGACTCCTATTGGGAGAACTCGGATTTGCATTTTAGTAATCGGAAGGTCGTAGGTTAGACTCCTATCAGGAGAACTCGGATTTGCTTTTTAGTAATCGGAACTGTCGTAGGTTAGACTCCTATCGGGAGAACTCGGATTTGCTTTTTAGTAATCGGAAGGTCGTAGGCTTGACTCCTATTGGGAGAACTCGGATTTGCATTTTAGTAATCGGAAGGTCGTAGGTTAGACTCCTATCAGGAGAACTCGGATTTGCTTTTTAGTAATCGGAACTGTCGTAGGTTAGACTCCTATCGGGAGAACTCGGATTTGCTTTTTAGTAATCGGAAGGTCGTAGGCTTGACTCCTATTGGGAGAACTCGGATTTGCATTTTAGTAATCGGAAGGTCGTAGGTTAGACTCCTATCAGGAGAACTCGGATTTGCTTTTTAGTAATCGGAACTGTCGTAGGTTAGACTCCTATCGGGAGAACTCGGATTTGCTTTTTAGTAATCGGAAGGTCGTAGGTTCGACTCCTATCGGGAGAACTCGGATTTTTTCCGAGTCTGCCGGTGACAGTGCCGACAAATACATCTTTCACATGTCTGCTACCTTTATGCTGCATACTCACCAATTGAAATTCCAGCATGGGAGCCACAAAAATTGGCCGAGGTCTGTGACACCGCGCCCATGCGGAGATGATCAAACGTGCGAGTGAAAAAGGCGGCAAACGTGCTGGTAAAGGTGATAGCCCGACCACGTGCTGCACACCCCATGGCCACACCCACCATGTTCTGCTCCGCCACGAAGCATTCAATATGGCGGTCAGGGAAGGCTTTTCTGTACGTGATGGAAAAAGTGGAATTTTTCACGTCTCCGTCCAGGGCAATAACACGATCACAAGTTTTTCCAAGTTTGACCAAGGCATCGCCATATGCCTGGCGAACAGCAAACTGAAAAAATATGATAATACAGGAGTTAAGTAGAAACGTTTTAAGACTACTTCTCCGAGTGGGGAGAGAGTTCCACAATGTCGGGACAGCGATAGGGAAAGAACGGTCTCTCAGTGTCCGATCTGACTTGCATACCGGAATGCTCAACAACAATTCATTATTTGACCGTAAGTTGTATCTGGTACCTTTGGATGGCTTTATTGCTATCAAATTATGTATGTAACTAGGTGTTAAATTATGTATAGCCTTAAAAGCAATTAACAAAATCTTAAATTTAATTCTAAAACTAATGGGCAGCCAGTGTAACTTAATAAGAAGTTTCGGAAATGGGCTAGTAATCCACCGCAATATTCCGAACTTATTAAATTTCCCGTTTATTTCGCCGAATATTTCTCTCACAAACTCACTACATAACAACTGCGTAATCACTCTCCTCGCGTCCCGCGTGCACTAAAACAAAACACTCTTTATGATATGCGATACTAATTGAAAGGTAAGATCATCTTTCTCCATGGTGAGCCACCAAAGCTGTCATATGTCAACACTGACACTATCTTAATTGAATTAGGAATCTAATCACGGAATAATTCCCGTCAGAAGAGGGGTGATGTGAAAAAATTCGCGTTCGTTGAAAATCAGGCTAGGATAAACCAGGATAAGATGGTTCTATCAATGCCAATCCTGGACCTAAGAAGTGAGGTCAGGATGTCGTGGTTCACAGTGTCGAATGCGGCACTAAACTCTAACAAAACCAGAAAGGTCATTCATGTTATATAATATGTCATTATGAATCGTTAATAAAACAGTTTCAGTGCTATGATGCTCTCTATACGCCGATTGAAATACAGGATATCTAACAATTATTCGCCGACTGCGAAGTGATTATCGGTGAATATTCACCGATAATCACTGAACCTGAGGCGAATAATTGTTTAGTTTAAATACACAGGTGATTATTTCAAAAAAAGAAAAGAAAAAGCATTGTACAACACGAAAAAGCGCGCGAACGACTGGCAGCCATTTTGTTCGTCGAGGTGATTATCGGCTGATAATCCGAGATAGCGAACCAATCAGAGCGCGCGATTTTGTATAATCACCTGAGTATTTATACTTAAAGCCATTAGTAACATTAGGAACACGCTAGACAAAGAAACCAACCTTCTGTCCCAGTGAATAACTTGGTGGTTCAGATAATTTCACCGTTCCTATATCAACCTTAGGAGCATCATCAACAACAGGCTGAGGTCCAAGACCGTACGGGCCCGGGCTGGTGATCTTGCTCCGAATTGAATCTATGGCTTCAATTCCCTTAGTTCCAAGAGCCTTGCCATGCCAATTTTCTAAGTCTTCAACTCCTGCATTAAGAATGAGTTTTGTGATCAATATTGTACTGTGGCAATTGCATGTGAGAATGAGTGTGTGTGTGGGGGGGGGGAGCAGGGGGAGGGGAGCAGGGGGGATGCAGCCTTAAGATGGCCCAAGTTGGAGGCAAGAATTTTGCAAGAAATAATAACTTATTATATGGCTGGTTCCACGAGGCAAACCCTGGGTTCTGATTGGCTACCCGGCCAATTTGCAAGGCAACCCGGGCAATCCCACTCCAACCTCGGGATTTCCCGCATTGCCTTGCAAAATAAAACAAAGCAAAATGACCATGTAAAATGACCAAGCTTGTTCGATCAAGATGGCTGGATGTTGGAAAAACTTGGTCAATATGGAGCCATCTTGATCTCCTTCTTGTCGATACTACATACCAGTATATGGAATAGATCATTATTCATTGTGGGGATGCAAAGATAACTAGAGGTTAGGGCCCTCTGTCAACATGTAACTTAAGTCTCTCTGTCAACATGTAACTTAAGTCTCTCTGTCAACATGTAACTTAAGTCTCTCTATCAACATGTAACTTAAGTCTCTCTGTCAACATGTAACTTAAGTCTCTCTGTCAACATGTAACTTAAGTCTCTCTGTCAACATGTAACTTAAGTCTCTCTGTCAATATGTAACTTAACCCTTTCACTCCCAAGAGTGACTTAATAGATTTTACTCTGTCTAACGCCAGACGATTTTACTCTGTCTAACGCCAGACGATTTTACTCGTCAAATGGAGACCCCTTGGGAGTGAAAGGGTTAAAAACTATCTCCCTTAACCCTCTCAATCCCAAGAGTGACTTTATAGATGTTACTCTGTCTAACGCCAGACGATTTTACTCGTCAAATGGAGACCCCTTGGGAGTGAAAGGGTTAAAAACTATCTCCCTTAACCCTTTGACTCCCAAGAGTGACTTTATAGATTTTACTCTGTCTAATATGCCAGATGATTTTACTCTGTCTAACGCCAGACGATTTTACTCGTCAAATGGAGACCCCTTGGGAGTGAAAGGGTTAAGCCTCTCATGAATAGAAAAACTGTGACCCCAGTGGAGTCTAGTTGTATGTATTGAACAATCTCCTTTAAAGGAGGGTTGTCTATGGGGCATTCTATACTGTACTAGAACAACATTAGTTCAAATATTTTGCGGATTTTCTTACACAGTGAAACCTCTATTAAGCAGACCCCATATTAAACAGACACCCTGTATTAAGCAGGCACTTAGTCTGTTTCTAGACTGAATTTCCAAACCAGTATCGGTTTATATCCTTGAAAATTTTGCTTGAATAGTGATACATGTAAGCCATACACTTAGCTGTAAGTAAACTGTCGATTACACTAAAATTCATATAATTATCATCCATGATCAAAGTTGACTTAATGTCTGTTAAGGAAAAGAGAAACTGTTGAATGTTAATCATTAACAAACATTGCATACATTTTAGACACCTTTATTACATGGACACTTGGGAAGGTCCTGAGGTGGTCCAGTTTCTAGTAAAAGAGGATTTGCTGTGTCTTAAAAAAGTACAAGCAGAAAAGCCCCATACCTGGAACACCTCTTCCCTTGAAAGTCTTGGCCAAAATGCAGGTGGGTTTGCCCTTAGTGGCATTAGCTTCATGAAAGACTTTACAAATATCTTCCACCTCGTGACCATCTATATAAATGGTGTTGAACCTACGAGTTCAACAATCAACATCATCAATATTCACAAACTGCAACGATAGTGGGTTATTACTCAACGCCTATTAACACCTTGTCATTAAAAAACGCCTTTCATTGCAAGTATAAAAGGAGCTCCATAGCGAAACCTAATCATAAGTGAAGAGGACACTAGACAAAAGTGTTGAAACATTGGGCTGGTGAATGTTGCATTCACTGTGTTAACCCAAAGTAGCGTCAAACTTTGTCTGATTGAACACCAGGGAGAAATTTGTACTTTTCTCTTAACCAAGTGATACTCACCCAAAAGCTTCAGCTCTCATCTTGTACTTTTCAAAGTTGTGTTGAAACATTGTTGGATCACTCTGGCCAAGACGGTTGACATCAAAGATGGCCACAAGATTATCAAGTTTGTAATAACTGGCAAAGTTCATTGCTTCCCACACTGAACCCTCAGCTGATTCAGCGTCACCAATGAGACAGTACACACGGTAGCTGGGAATTACACAACACAACAGTTGGACAATAGTAAGTGAAGTGTCTGGAGAATGCAGTGTGGTCACTTGTCTTTTGAAGTTTAAAATCAAGTTATGTCTACATCTACCTTGAAGGTAAAACCAAATGCAAGCCATCTTGTCAATTATTGGCAAACACTTATTAATTATTTATAATCACTTATTCATTATTTATAACCAATTATTGATTATTGATAATTACTCACTAATTATTGGCTGAATGTTGAATGGATAGGAATGAAGAATCCATCTAAATAATTTTCATAACAATCTCATGATCTCATAACAATAACAATAATAATAATAATCAATTAAATATTAAACTAGAATTTCTAGTAACAGCAGCCATCCTATAATACTCCAAACGTTATTGAAATTCAAGCAGTGACTCTTGGATACCTTCACTTTTTGGACACTAAAGTTTTCTACTCAGGAAGGTGGCACACTCTGTTTACCTTGCTTTATCAATGTACTTTCCCATGTATGCCATTCCACAGGCACAACTCAGTCCTTGACCCAGAGAACCAGTGGCAAAGTCAACAAAGCTGAGGGTCTAAAGAACAAAAACCTTAAAAAAATTAAAAAAGCAACAATTCTCCACAGTTTAAAATCCTTCATACTTACAGTGGAAAAGATGGGATATTCAGTTTTCCAGTAGCAACACACAGATTTTATAGAGGTAAAATGGCCTTACAGATGATAATACTCACAGGGGTGGGATCACATTGTAAGTATAAAGTAAATATATACAGCACTTAAGGGGGGAGTCTCCCTTCAAATTATGATACTCACAGAGGGCGAGGTTCCTTTTATAAGTATAGTGTTAAAATATACTTACAAGAGTGGTGTTTTAACTTGAATTATAATATTCACATATGGTGGTGTCTACCATTTACATGTAAGTATTGATTTAAACTGTATTTTCACAATGCCACTAGCGGTACAAGGGCTGTGGTTTGGCATGGGCGGTTCAGGGGCAAATGCGTTAAGCATAGAGTTAAAATATACTCACAGGAGTAGGGTGTCCTTCTAAGTCAGAGTCAATTTTCCTCAGACTGAGCAAATCCTTGACAGGAAAGAGTCCTGCCTCAGCCCAAGTTGCATACAGGATAGGTGCAGCATGACCCTGTGACAATAAATGTATCAACAAAAGCAATGTTGAATCAAATTAGAGCAAAACTCTTAAAAGTACCCACAGTTATACTGTAGAATTTTGGTCAACTTTTTTTCACATACATACCATGATGTAAAAAGAAATGGATCAAAAAGGAAAATGGAATGGATCAGACTGCACATTTTTCAACAAATGTATGATACACTTTGTTTTTATTGGCAAGGCAAGGACTGGTGTATGAGACATACACTGGATACCATGAGAGACTTTAACCCTTTCACTACCAAGGGGTCTCCCTGTGATGAATAAAATCGTCTGGCGTTAGAGTAAATTCTATAAAGACACTATTGGGGGGTAAAGGCCTAAGGGAGATAGTTTAGAAACTATCTCTCTTAATTAAGATAACCATGCCTTTGATAACAAAGACAATTAAACACCAATTTGATTTGGGCAAAATTGTGAAAACAGGAAGATGAGCTTTTTAGCTTAATGCACCTTTGAAAGGATAAATCTGTCACTTGAAGCATCTCTGGGCTCTGACACTGAGAGAAAAAAACACCACTGTGTTAACAAAACAAACATGTTCCAAGTTCTTTAGGAATATAATGAGGAGCAACATCAAGGGTCAGTTCTGAATTCATGCATAAAACCATGTAGTGTGACCATTCTTTGTAAAGCTACGGAACAGTACTGTACTGTGTAACTGTTTTACTATACAGCGTGGTTCTATCTTTTTCATCTGTGGATCAAACCATGCAGTGTGACCATTCTTTGTAAAGCTACTGAACAGTACTGTACTGTGGTACTGTTTGTTTTACTATACAGTGTGGTTCTACCTTTTTCATTTGTGGATCAAACCATGCAGTGTGACCATTCTTTGTAAAGCTACTGAACAGTACTGTACTGTGGTATTACTTGTTTCACTACACAGTGTGGTTCTATTTTTTTTCATCTGTGGATCAAATTAAACCATGCAGTGTGACCATTCTTTGTAAAGCTACTGAACAGTACTGTACTGTGGTATTACTTGTTTCAATACACAGTGTGGTTCTATTTTTTTTTTCATCTGTGGATCAAACCATGCAGTGTGACCATTCTTTGGAAAGCTACTGTGCTGTACAGTGGTACTGTTTGTTTTACTGTACAGTGTGGTTCTAACTTCCTCTTGGTGCAAACATATGTGGTGGGTCTCATATGTGATAAACCAATTACCAGTATTCCATTCTATAGTTTTTCTTTATGTACTTCTCAAACTTTGGATCTACAAACAATATCATTAAACATTAAGGGTTTTTCGAAAAGCTTTTAGCAAGTATTTTCATGTAATGCAGTTGGTTTGGCACTTCTTCCAAAAATTTCTCTTGGAAAGCAATTATGTTCTAAACTGTATTAAAGAGAGCAGAAATGAATGCAGGTAGATATTCAATTAACTTCTTGCAAATCAACAAAATAATGTAATGATTAGTGCCACTTTGTTTCCAAGGTTTCCCACCGTTGCCGACCAATATAACGGATCATTACGCCAAACAAAAACATTTACATCATTTCCACTGTACCGCTCAATTGTATAGTGTTACAATACGTTACGTTTATGGAGTTTGAACAGGTTAAGAAATAAGTCAAGACGTTCTGAATAAGAATGGAGAAGCCTTCATTCCAGTTGGGGGGGGGGGAGAGACTTGCCTAGGAAAGGGGCAGGAATGCTTGTCTCGCTAAGGGGTGTAAATTTTGGATCTTGGTCTCACTTAGGGTGTTCTGGGCAAAATGCCATTATATTTATCCGTAAAGGTCTCGTTTAGGGTTGCAAGTGAAGAAATATGACAATATATACTTAATATGTATATTTTTAATTCGTTTTATTTACTTGATTCATACAATCGAAGTTATCCATATCATCAATACCTAAGGAACACTTTAATATGGTCTCTTTTACGGGTCAAAAAACGCTTGGGCCACACCCAGATCGGTCTCCGGTAGGGAATGTTCAATTCAAAATTTCCGACGAGCATCCCCGCCCTTTCACATATGCGAGTCCCCCCATCCCCCACCCCCCTTCTCATACTTAATCTGTCACGCAGAAACAGCATTCTGAATTGAGAATTTGCATAATCGATCGAATTTACCACCAGCGCTGAAGTCACGCTCCATGCAAATTACCAAATCCTAACGCAGGCCTCGAAAAAACGGTTGCCCTAAAGGCTGTTTAAATTACTGGTCACAAGTAAGACGATTTTAAAATCGTCAGTAGTTCGTGAAGAATTGTACGAGAAAGACAATGACAGTGCAAAATTTCGCACTTTTGCCATAGTTCACAGGCCCTGGGCAATATCCGAGGACAATAGACTTAAAAAATTCCATTGCACAGCTTGTGAACCGTCGATTTATACTTCAGCTGTGCTGAGATTAAAATATTATATTTACCGGAGATTAAAAGTGGTGTGACATTTCTTGGGTCATATGACAACGAGTCTAGCCGAAAAACTTACTCCTTTTGCAATACTCTATTTTGCTTACCTTTATATCGCATAGTGTGGAAAAACAAAACAGACATAATTTCAGCCATGGAACAGCAAGAAGTAGGATGCCTGAAAACGAATAAACAGCAAAACTTTTAGGAAATAATTCATTGCTACCACACAAAAACTTCAGCGAGTTAGAAATTTCAGACCCCGAGCCTGCAGCATTCGTGGACTCTATGCTGTCTATACGAAGTTGGTTCGCAATGTCCTTCAATGCCTGGATCGTTTTCTGATCTGGTCTGTGGTAGTCGTTCACCATTGTGTCCTGAAGTTGCGTGGTTTTCTTGAGGAAACTGGAAAATGTTGAAATGTTATCCTTGCACGACACAAGTCAAGCTTGTCTATGCAAATTATCACATCCAGGGCGTAGCCTCGTTTTTAGGCTCACTCCACGTGTTAATAACTTCTGACCGGAACCGGAAATGTTGATCTTCAGATCTTTTGTTTTCCAGGTTTGTTCCACTTTCATGGCAAGGGCGTGGCTAGGATTTTCAAATGGTGGGGGGGGGGGGGGGGGGGAGGAGGGGGGTGAACACTATGTCACAGGTCACAGCCATATCACCTATCTTGAATGTCATAATGACATACATGTTGTATTTTGCTAAACGTTTAGGGACAAGAGGGAACGCGGAGGGGGAGAGGGACGTGCCCTGTCACTGCAATTGGTTTTATTCTTATTTTTACCTGCAGCGATTCTTGGTTTTGCTGGCAGAGTATCAAGTAAACTGAGCTTTTTTTGCTTCTGTCTGCCTGTCGTTTTACTGACAGTGAGTTTAAAACGACTTGATACATGTGAGTTTATGAGCTCCTTTTAATGTGAAAGGGGCGATGGAGGGGTGGAGGGGTGGGGCGGGGTACATGTTCCCCTGATCGTTTTGCATTTTGCTCTCCATTAAGAAAGCCACTTGTTGCCTAATTTTTGTTCCCTTGTCCCCAGTAACATAAAATAAAAGAAATGCTTCTGTTCCCATGTTCTCGAAAACCCCTGGGAGGCGTTCCTCTATGTTTCTTTCTCAGGTGTGACTTTAAATTACTTCATGATTAATAAAAACAAGGAAACAATCGTGAATGAATTTCATTTGTTTAAATGGAATGAAAAGCCTTAAGGCAAACATTTTGCGTCTGTTCAGCCCTGACTTATCTTCATTCGCTCTGACTTCCTGTTACAGTCTACTTGCTAAGGGTAACATTGTCATGAATTGAAAAAATGGCGTTCCGTGTTCTTCTCGTTGTATTTGCAATTTCATCTCCCATTTGGCTGGTAACACTGTATTTTATGCAGCACCGAAAATAAACTGACAGCGTTTTGTTTCGAGGATATTGAATGTGTAAGGCGTGGAAAACGCACATTCCAGATGGATGAGAGTCAAAACAGAAAGGATCGTCTCAACAAGAAACACCGTTCCCAAGTCTCTGTTTTGGTTAAAGGCCCCGGTTTAACCCTTAATGTATTGCGCGCCTCTTACTTCACTAATGAATTTTATGCAGTCGAAAATTATTCGCGAATGACTAAGGGGTAACGCTCAAAACGTCAGCTCTACTGAAATCCCGCGGTGGTATAAATTGCTTTATTGTGCCAATACCAAAATGCTCGAATATGATTGGTTCTTAACAGCTGTTATTTATGGCTTAATTGGCCGTTTCAGGTCCAAACTGTCCGATTTGACCTGTCCTTCACAAACATTTGCGATCGGACAGACCAATTCGGACAGTTAAGCGGCTTATTCAAAATTTAGCACTCTGTGTCATTAGCCAATAAACTTTGACAATCTAGCCCATCCTAGCCAATCAAAATGAAGCAACCACTTCGCGTTCGAATCGTTGGACATTTTGTACAATATTTTTACACTTTAGAAAGTTGATCTTTAACTGATTATGCATTGATCAGTGTGTGCGTCCTTCTAATTCTCGAGTTTCTCGCATTTTCTTATTGACACAATTAATTGGTAATCGGACATGGTGTCGTCAGGAACCGATTACTTGGAGCCTCCATATGTGCGTACAATTCAGGGATAATCGTGCTCGTAATTTCAAATCCCTCGCCCGATTACTCTCTGAATTGTACTCCACTCAGTCCTATTACCATTTTATGATTAATTTGTATGATTAATTGGTAATGAGCCTTCGTGTCGTACAATTCGGTCTCTCATCATACTATTTTCAGACAACTTCCTCATAATAATGCTTCAGTAATTTTTCTACAAGAGACGTACAGCTCCAACAATCAAGAAAAGTTATGGAGTAGTGAATGGGGTAGTAAAATTCATTTCTGCCACGGTAGCAAGCACAGCAAAGGTGTTGCCATTTTATTTAAACCAAAAATTCTGGTAACGATAGAGAACCAGATACAAAGCGAAGATGGTCGAATCCTTATTTTGCAGGTGGTAGTCCGATTTTGTTTGTCACTCGTATGATTACGGACCGAATTGACTATTTGTACTCCACTCATTCATATTACCGTAACGTATCAACTCGCTGCATTCAAAAAAGGTTACTTATCAAACAAGTTGGTAAGTCTTATTACAAATGAATCATAAAAATTACGATTTCCGAGAAAAGAAGAGCCAAATGTAAGTTATGAAAGAAAATACTGTTGTTCAAGGAAAATTCTCCATTTTGAAGCAAGCCCCCAACATTGTTTCTATGGTGATTGAAACCAAGGTTGCGATTGGTTGATCCAAACTACAACTTTGAATGTGATTGGTTAATTTAAGCTACAAACAATAATAATGAACTTTGCATGAGTGTTAACTGACGTACTAATTGGGGACACTGTAAAGCACAAATGATATGAAATCAAATCACATTACATAAAATCAAATCAAATCAAATGTTGGTTTTTGTGGAGAGGGGAAAAGGGGAGTATCTGGAGAAAAACCTCTCGGAGCAGAGTAGAGAACCAACAAACTCAGCCCACATATGACGCCGGGATCGGGATTGGAACCCAGGCCACACTGGTGGAAGGCGAGCACCACTGCGACAACCCTGCTCCCCTAAATTACAACTTTTGAATGTCATCAGCTTACTGAAATATCAGATAACAACTTGGCAAGCGAAAAATAGGAGTTTTTTTAAACCAATCACAATCCAGGAAATTGTATTTTTTATGATCAAGCAAGTTAGACCACCGCAGGATTTCAGGGGATGCTGACGTTTCGAGCGTTGGCCCCTCTCTGAGAGAAACGTCAAAAGGCCATTAATCATATGGTGGAACAACAAACATTATCAGCTGGTTTTTTGGTTCCTCAATTCCCCACCCAAGCAGCACCAATCTCTTTAGTAGATGACCTCATCATAATTCTTAATTTACCACGGCATCTTCTAATGTAATATAACAAGAACTAGGTCAAAATACAAAAAAAAAAACGTTTTTTTGCAGTACTCTTCAGTACAGTACTGTTCCATAGTTTTCTAAAGAATGGCCACACTACGTGATTTGACCCACAGATGAAAAAGTTAGACCCACACTGTATAGTAAAACAAAAAGTATCACAGTACAGCACTGTTCAGTAGCTTTTCACAGAGTGGTCACACTGCATGGTTTGATCCACAGATGAAAAAGGTTAGAACCACACTGTATAGTAAAACAAACAGTACCACAGTACAGTACTGTTCCGTAGCTCTCTAAAGAATGGTCACACTACATGGTTTGATCCGTAGATGAAAAAGATAGAACCATACTTTACAGTGAAACAAACAGTACCACAGTACACTAATGTTCAGTAGCTTTCCATAGAATGGTCACACTGCGTGAATTAATCCACCAACGGATATTCCTATTCACTTAAGCATCATTCCCTTAGTGTTACTCAGTTTGTATTTCACGGGTGCAAATCAAAATGGCCCAAAGCGAACCGTTTCCATGGTAATGGTCTGTACTAGAAATCTGGCCGAAAATTAACCAATCAGAGCGTGCGCTATAGACATCAGGTACAAGCACAAGGTGTATAGTAAATTTAATTCAGCCCCTGAATATAGCTAATTCTTTCTACACTTAGTGCATACAATATAGTTTTTCCACATGTTCAAAATAATTTTTTATGCTGCTTTAATTTATTGTTGTCACAAAGCTTTATAAATAATTGAACACTGCGTGCCATAGGATCAGCGGTATCTCCTGTTTCTCAAACAACCTGCCTGGTTCCCAAGGCGGGGTTCCCAGACGAAGGATAAACGCTAAGCTATGATGACTTTTAGACATTAGTTATCAGAAACCCAGTAACTCAGCAACCTTGGCATTTTGAGTAATCTGTTGCAACTTTGGCATTTTGAGTAATCTGATTGGCTCACTATCTCAGGATATCCAATATTAGTATCACCCAACTAGTGGACTAATTAAGCAAATACCGCAATCTGATTGGCTACGTTACTAGAGGTCTATTAGTAATATTCCTCGAGTAGCGAAAATCGTGATGCGCGCTTTCTTTCGTTTTATTCCCAAATAAATATTTCTTCAACTGGCATTTGCTAACTTTATAATTGCCTTTTCTGTCTGACTAGTTGGGTGATTCTAAAACAATAAGACCCGTAGCCCTTGTGGCCCACGGGTCTAATTGTTAGCTGTTCACCTCCCACTAGGTGAATAGTGTCGGGAATCTGGGAAAGCCTTGTGAAAGAGGTTTTGTCAAAGAAAAAAAATGGCGGGCGTCAATTCTCGCTTTGCAGCTGTCTTCCAGTCCATGACTGAGATTGCTTCATTGGTAAAACAATTCTTCTCTTGAATCTCGGTGAGTAATGGCTTTAGAAATATTTACCACGATTTCAAACAATAATTGTGAATTAATTAATCCCGGGTTCCGCAATTATCATCCTTGAAGGATCTTACCTAAGGAATATTCCATTGGAAATCGTAAATTTTACAATTTCTACAATTTCTAGGAAGGACCGTCGTCTGGGAAGGAGTTGTTAATCAAAACGTTTTTTCAGCTGTGGCCTCTGTAGAAATGTACGGCTTGAAAAGGACTAAAATGCCAGGTTTCGTGGCTCGTTGTTAGATACAAGTCTTCTCGCCAAAAAGGCATGATCCACGCCAGTTCTCGCCATTTCGACCTTGATCAGTTTCCAGTCTCCAATCTAACATAAGCTTCCTCGTCACTGGACGTCTCCTGGTCGTCATCGTACTCGTCCTCAGGGGTGTACCCTGGGTCCTCTGTTGTGTAGATACTCTTCCCCTTGTGGGTAGCGTCTTCCACGCGCAGTCTGGACAGCACGGTTTTGTAGGTGGCACAGTGGATGGCACGAGGAGGGAGGTTGTCATCACTTACCAAACAAGGAAGTTCCTATCGACGTATGCTTCGCATTACATAACAAGTATTAGTATAAATACTCAGGTGATTATACAAAATCGCGCGCTCTGATTGGTTCGCTATCTCGGATTATCAGCCGATAATCACCTCGACGAACAAAATGGCTGCCAGTCGTTCGCGCGTTTTTGATGAAATAATTTTCTCCGTGTTGTACAATGCTTTTTCTTTTCTTTTTTTGAAGTAATCACGTGTGTATTTATACTAAAACAATTATTCGCCTCAGGCTCAGTGATTATCGGTGAATATTCACCTCGACTTCGTCTCGGTGAATATTCTCCGGTAATCACTTCGCCTTCGGCGAATAATTGTTAAATAATTGACATAAAGTTATGTAGGTAAAGGCGCACACGAGCCTTAAGGCCCACAAGACCGGAGCTTATCCCGGTTTCAATAGCATGAAGCACCTGGGAGTATTATTACTCCCCCTGGATGGGACGCTAGTCCATCGCAGTGTTATTCCCAGCATTACATAGCAGGTGCCACAGGAGACCCACTAGTGCCACAGGAGGCCCAGCTTATCCCGGTTTCAATAGCATTAAGCACCTGGGAGTATTATTACTCCTCCCTGGATGGGATGCTGGTCCATCGCAGGGTCACCCCCCAGCATTGTATCGCTGGTACCCATTTATACACCTGGGTGGAGAGAGACAGTGTGTAGTAAAGTTTCTTGTCTAAGGAAACAACACAGTGCCAGCACCAGGGATCGAACTCCAAACCTTCTGCTCGGAAGTCCAACACGCTAACCACTAAACTACTGTGCCTCCACAATACAGATTGTAATTCAGTTGTTATTTATATAATTTTACTCGTAATATAAATTGTAAATAAGCGACATGTGTAAGTCATACTAGTACTATATTGTAAATAATTTTCCAATAATTGCACATAAATTTTTATATCTTTTAAAGTATAACAATTTGTAGTCTTACAGGTTACGCTGAGTGCCCCATGAAACCTCTCGGAGCAGAGTAGGGAACCAACAAACTCAGCCCACATATGATCTCGGGGCCGGGATTCGAACCTGGGCCACATTGGTGGAAGGCGAGCACTCTCATCACAGCGCCAACCCTGCTCCCCAACACTGCGCCAACCCTGCTCCACAACACTGCGCCAACCCTGCTCCACAACACTGCGCCAACCCTGCCCCACAACACTGCGCCAACCCTGCCCCACAACACTGCGCCAACCCTGCTCCCCAACACTGCGCCAACCCTGCTCCCTAACACTGCGCCGACCCTGCTCCCCAACACCGCTCCAACCCTGCTCCCCAACACTGCTCCCCAACACCGTTCCAACCCTGCTCCCCAACACTGCGCCAACGCTCCACAACACTGCTCCAACCCTGCTCCCCAACACCGCTCCAACCCTGCTCCCCAACACTGCTCTAACACTGCTCCCCAACACTGCTCCAACCCTGCTCCCCAACCCTGCTCCCCAACACCGCTCCAACCCTGCTCCCCAACCCTGCTCCCCAACACTGCTCCCCAACACTGCTCCAACCCTGCTCCCCAACACCGCTCCCCTGCATCACAGCAGACCACCATGACACATAATGCTGTACCCGAACCAGTCGACCCTATCGCCTCAAGGAGACTAGCAGTAAAGCAGTTGAAACGTCGCTATCATCATCCAGTGACTCCGCGTGAGACAAAAGAAGAATTTATATTATCACTGAAATGACATTGCTACTAACAAATATGGCACAAATGAGTCAAATTACCGTATTCCCGTTTCACCTACTCCAGCCTCACTTCTACTCAAAGGCGAGGAACCCATTTCCTCAAGTTTTCAAGTTTGTTTATTTCCACACAGTAAAAAAGAATATATTCAAACATGACAGATGACTAAGAAAGTAATGCGGAAGTGTATAAACGACAACTCATGGGGTTATAAAGTGTTTACAGACCTTGTCTCGTATTTAGCAGATAGTATTGCCTACATTATGGGTGCGTTTTTTTGGTATGATGTGGATTTAGATTTGTGATTCAAGATCACATGGATTATGAAGCATCAAAGGAACTGATGAACCCACACTGAACAAGGATTCATCGGTTCTTTTGATGCGCCATGATCCGTGTGATCTTGGATCACGAATCCAAATCTGGATCATACCCAAAAAAACGCACCCTTAA
Source organism: Ricordea florida (assembly GCA_949710005.1). NCBI lineage: Eukaryota > Metazoa > Cnidaria > Anthozoa > Corallimorpharia > Ricordeidae > Ricordea > Ricordea florida. The sequence continues at coordinate 24,020,160 of OX453285.1, forward strand.
TCTTTCTTGAAAGCCTCAGCAGGGTTGTCAAAAGTAGGCGGTTGCCGACGAAAATCGCCGCCTACTTCATCAAGCACGCAGTTGTGGAATGCTTTATTAACAATGACTAAACGAGACCAATCATCACAAAGCAACAACAACAACAAAAAAAACAAACAAACAAACAAAACCGTTGCGTGACTCCTGCACTTACCGTTGTAAGAGTAAGTAGAATTTGGACCTGGTACTGGCGTAACGCCATACTCATTCGGTCGGACAGCCAATCACAGATCATGGTTATAATAGACGTGTACCATTCCTGTAATGCAATGTAAAGCGAGTCAAACGTGACCACTCCAGAGGGATATACGAATCACGCCATGTTTCTTAAACGACACGAGGGATGAAAGGTGTTAAAAACCTCAACAAAACAACTGTTAACTCAATTATTTACAAAGAAACTGGAGCTGCGTCGGTGGGGAATTGAAACACAAGAAATTAGGGGCACTGACGTTTTGAGCGTTAGCCGTTCCTCTGACGAAAGGCTAACGCTCGAAACGTCAGCACCCCCTCTTTTACTTTACGGTGGTACAAATTACTTTATAAACTTGTTTGAGTATCCCAACTTCTTGTGTTTATTTGCAGTTTTGCACATTTTATGATAACACTGTTATCAGAGCTTAAGCAAACCACCACTTCAACGTCATCGTGTCGCGCCAGTGAACAGCGCTTTTGTGCAAACAGCAATGAAACTGCGAAGTTTCTCTGCCGTCATCTGCAAACCAACGACGTGAACTGACCCTTCTTCAAGTTTTCTAAACGGAAGTTGATAACATACCAAGCAGGGGCGAACCCTGGATTTTTCTCAGGAGGTGGTGCCCCCCCCCCCCTAAGCAATGACGTAACTGTATGGTGACGTAAAAGAGAACAATGAAAAAGAAGGTCATCCCAGGGGAGAGGGGACTGCTCACCACTTGTACCTGTTACTGACAAAGTTGAACATTGAGTTTAATAACGTGAATTCTATTTGGGAGTCTTCGAACTCAACTCGATCGTATAAACTGCGAGTCGGTTGAACAGGTTTGTTGAAATCTAAGTTGATTGAGATCAGTTGCTTGGAAGAAGTTGCTTGAAACAAGTTGGTTCGACTGGAAAAATAAATTAAGTATATGAATGAGAAGAAGAAACGATAGCAGAAAGATATATGCAAAATGCAAATGCTCCCCTTGCCTAGCTAGGTAGAAATGAAAGTGCTGACTAACGAAAGTTGAATTTGAAATGAACTAGGGTGTGAGTATATGAATGAGAAGAAGAAACGATAGCAGAAAGATATAATTATGTCAAAAGGTATTTGCAAATGCTTCCCTTGCCTAGCTAGGTAGAAATAAACGTGCTGACAAACGAAAATTGAATTGGAAATGAACTAGGATGTGAGTATATGAATGAGAAGAAGAAACGATAGCAGAAAGATATATGCCAAAAGGTACTTACAAATGCTTCCCTTGCCTAGCTAGGTAGAAATAAAGTGCTGACAAACGAAAATTGAATTTGAAATGAACTTAGGTGTGATATAAAGAAAGTGCATGAAAATTAAAATATGAATTAATGAGTGACCGTGGAAGGCAAGGATTTCACGTTTGAATCCTACAGTACCTCTCCCCTATATCTGCCCCTGCCAAGTAATCGAACTTGCCAAACAACCCAGCGAAACAGTAGCTATGATTCTGGATGTTAAGAGCCGCTACTTCTCTCACCTTTATCAGCTGTTTCTTCATTTTTTCATCATTCAGGTGACTCCTTAGTCTTTCCAAGTTTTGTTTGACGAAGTTTAAATAAGATGTTTCCAGTTCTGTTCCGGGATTCTGCGAACGAAAGAAGCCTTGAACTGTACTACAGTAAAATAATAAATAGTTGATAAACGACATTAGTATAAATACTCAAGTGATAATACAAATCGCGCGCTCTGATTGGTTCGCTATCTCGGATTATCAGCCGAAATCACCTCGACGAACAAAATGGCTGCCAGTCGTTCGCGCGCTTTTGACGAAATAAATTTTTTTCGTGTTGTACAATGCTTTTTCTTTTCTTTTCTTGAAATAATCACCTGTTCATTTATACTAAAACAAATAATTATTATATGGCTGGTTTCGCGGGCAGGCAAGATGAGGCGAATCCTAAATTCTGATTGGCTACACGAGCAGGCAAGATGGGACGAATCCTGAGTTCTGATTGGCTACATGAGCGGGCAAGATGAGATGAATCCTAAGTTCTGATTGGCTACCCAAGAGACCAAGATGAGCCAAGCTGGGGATTGCACGCTGGAGATTACCCGCTTTGCCCGGCGAAACAAAACACGATAAAATGGCCATGTAATAAATCCTTTATTGACCAAGCTTGTTCGGTCAAGATGGCTGGATATTGGTTTCGTTCTTTTTAGGGACAGCGCTTCCGTCACTAAAAACGCAAGAAAGAACTTGGCCAATATACAGCCACAATGACCTCACGCTTGGTCAATAATGTATATATATGTTGTGGTTCAATTTTTTCCTTGGTTTAAATTTTATTTTCCTTTGTTTTTTGGCATGGTAATGTTTGATAATGAGTTTGTAACAAAGGAAAATAAAATTTAAACCAAGGAAAAAATTGAACCACAACATATACACCTCCTTATGCATATATCCCACTTCTGGCGTATGGGTGGCGCTCGCAACAGGAGAGCTCCCACGAGCGTTCTCGCCCCACGCAAGCGCAGAAATGATAATGATAATGAATTTATATAGCGCACTTTTTCATATGAATATGTTCAAAGGCGCTTTACACTTCTGTTGGCTGAGATCGGACGTCAGCATGTAAAGGCGCCTCTGGCTGCCGCTATCAGTCCATACATGATCTCACACACCCACCCAACCCATGCATGAATTGTCAGATGAAACCAGACGTAGAGATACACCGGGAACTACGTCCCCTACTCTTTTCGAACAGTGTGTGGGTTCTTTAACGACCCACAGATCATTAGGAACAAGTGTTGTGAGACGGGTCCTACGGTTTATCGTCCTTATCCGAAAAGACTAGAAAGTCTAACCATTTACAGATGTCATTACAAAGGCAGCACTTTCTCCTCAGTTATTTTTAAGACCCTGAGTGTTGGTCCGGCCGGGGTTTGAACCCGCAACCTCCCGCACGGTAGTCCGGTGCTCTACTAACTGAGCTAACCGGTCGGCGGTACAGTATGTACGCTCATTACGTCGACTATTTGCCAGTATTAAAGCCACAGATTACCTTAAGCGAGAAGACTGGAGCAAGGATGGATCCTTGGTCGTAACGAGCCACCTTAGACAACACTGATTCCAGAACAGTGTTGAGCTAAAAACAAACAAAACAGAGGCAAAGAGAGCAATATTACGTAGCCTACACCACGTCCACAGACAATGTAAAGGGTTAAAAGGGGTTCATTTCTAAAAATAACTGGTGCTCCGTCGATGGGAAATTGAAACACACAAACACAAAAACTGACGAGCTTATCAAAAGAAATAAAGTTGTGTCATTACAGTACTGTTCAGCAGTTTTCCAACTACTGACCACACTGTAAGGTTTAATCCATAAATGAAAAAGTTAGAACCACACTGTATAGTAAAACAAACAGTACCACAGTACAGTACTGTTCAGTAGCTTTACAAGGAATGATCACACTGCATGGTTTGATCCACAGATGAAAAAGATAGAACCACACTGTATAGTAAAACAAACAGTACCACAGTGCAGTACTGTTCAGTAGCTTTACAAAGAATGGTCACACTGCATGGTTTGATCCACAGATGAAAACGTTAGAACCTTACTGTATAGTAAAACAAACAGTACCACAGTACAGTACTGTTCAGTAGCTTTACAAAGAGTGGTCACACTGCACGGTTTGATTTACAGATGAAAATTAAAGTTAGAACCACACGATAAAGTGAAACAAAAAACACAGCAGAATACTCATCAGTAGCCTTACAAGGAACTTCCTTTCTTTGCATGGTTTTATCAGCAAAAACAAATTTTAGAACCACACTGTGAATTGAAACAAAGGGTACTATTACGCAGCTTTGCAACAACTGTTCACGTTTTCTTGGTTGTATTCTCACAGTTTTCTGTACAGTTGTAAATACAACAACTTAATACAGTTAACCCTTTAAGCCTCGAGGGGGTTCCCTGTGACGAGTAAAATCGTCTGGCGTTAGCCAGAGTAAAATCTTCTGGCGTTAGCCAGAGTAAAATCTATAAAGACACTATTGGGGCATAAAGGGTTAATAAGAAGAAATTAATAAAAGAAGTTAATACAGCTCAAGTAAGTGACATTTATTACTGAACAACTTTCATACACTGTATGAATTCCCATTTTCTGATTGGCTGATTTATACCACGTGATACTGGGTTGTGACGAAACAACGTCCTTGACGTCATTATCGTGGTGTAATATCTGTGGTGTAAATTCAACACACCACTGTTATTACACCATGGCTTGGGTTGACTCAAAGTTTACAGTGTCTCTTTTTGCACTGTATTCCATTTGAAAAATTATTACGCACTCACTGCTCGTGAATTATCGGGATTTACATGAAATCGTTCTCTAACAATGAACTCGAAATGTTCAATTCCGCAATCGGCAAAGCCTCGTGCGGTATCGAAATTTCTCGTTCATTGTTAGTGAACTCGTGCAGGTAAATCCCCATAATTCACTCGCTGAGCGCGTTAACCTGTAAATAAACGCCAGATACCTCTGTACCTACCTTGATAATTAATGACATGAGTATTTCTTGGATAACATCTTTCAGGAAGATATACACATCAGAGTGATAACGATGCTGAGGAAAATAATAATAAAAAAGAAAATGAAAATTAAATTGACTGCAGGATTTTTTATGACCTTGTCTCACCTGTAGTGGTAGAGCTTCTGTACTAGTAACCAGAAGGATAGAAATAAGTCATTAGAGAAACTATGTTGCAATCTTTGAATTGTTTGCCTAGACTACTTGGGCGTCTTATTTGAGCCGTGTCCACGGTTGGAGTAAAATTTTAACATGGCTTTGTGAAAGCGCGCGCTATGATAGGCTAATACGCACGATCCCTTGGCCCATGGGTTGCAAGGTGACGTCAGGTCGTGAAGTCACATGTTATAAAAGAAATGGTAAACGCAGCAGCTGTGCAACCATCGAGTTATGGAGCACTTGTGAGGTTTGCTAAACACTCAAGAAGCTCGAGCATCTCTTACGCTTCTTTCGTGCTTAGCAACCTCCCGCGTGCCTCCATAACTCGATGATTGCACGCTGCACATTTACCATTGCTTCAATCTTTGACAAATTGTTTTGCCCAGACTATAAGGGCTGGTCATTTGATCCGTGTCCAACTAAATCCACGGTTTGTTTATTTATTTATTTATTTATTTATTTATTTATTTATTTATTCTGCCACCAACCACATTACAGTTTCCTTTTTTAAAAATATGTCAAAAATAGAGACCTGTAACGGAAAATGAATAATTACGACAAAAATAAATAAATAAATAAATGATAATAATAATAATTAATGTAAATGTCTCTGAGGTTATGGCAAGGATGCCTAAAGAAGCCAAGTGGCTTATGAACAAAGGCGTTCTTAGATAACATATAATAAAGTATAGTATTCTGGAAACGACTGTCTTAATATGTTATTTGGTATTTATTAAAAAAAGAAAAAGAAAAAAGAACAGCAGTTTAAGAAAACTTGGAAAGGTTTGTAACTGACCAGTTAGTGAGGGGTTTAATGCCCGGGGGGGTACTCCCCTATAAGGGCTTAATGGGGACGTGCGGCCAGCCAGGTTATGTTTTTCGGGATTTTTGTCTTAAACTGGGTATCGAATTTATCATTTTTTGTCTTAATCAGGGTATCGATTTATCAATTTTTGTCTTAAACAGGATATCTTTTCTTGGACGATAAACAGCAAAATTTTTACAAGCTGTAAATAGTTTTGTGATTGCCAATGGATTAAATGAGAAAGAGTTTCGATATCTATTATTGTCTTACACACGGTATGGTTTCGGGTTAAGTGTCTTAAACAGGGTAGAAAAATCAACGATATTTGTCTTAAACAGGGTCAGGGTATGAGGGGGCGCGCCGCACCTCCCCACCCAGGGATATATCGAGTACCCCCCCCCCGGTGTTTAATGGAACTAATTCATTTTGAGTGTGCAGGTTGTGACTACTTTTTCAAACGAGATTGAAAGTTTTAAGTTGGAGCAGTTCAAATTCAGTTTAGACAACGATTTTGTTAAACACTGCCTAAAACCTCCTTTAAATAACCGGCCCATAGCTTTTTTGCCACCGGCGTAACTACTTGATGAAATCCACACTATACAGATAAATAGCTTTTGCCTCGACACTTTGGGTAACTAACAAGAGCTGTGTTGTGATTCGCCTACAGTTGCCTTGGAAACCACAGTCCAACCGCAACCCTTGCTTGATACTCAACCGGTGTAGTTCCAGTTTGACAGTGATCCTAGCGAATGAGACACGACGTTTTCAAATTACCTCGGCATTTTCCGACTCTTCACGAGCGCACAGAAACCTAGACTGTGGAATAACAAAGAAAAATGAGTTGCAGAAGTGTCAGAATGTACGTCAGTGCGTTGTTTGTATGTGCAATCAAATAGTGACCAGTGAAATTAGAGAATAATGTCATTCTCGTTTTGTCAAAATTCTTATAATTTATTACATGTGAAATTTTTCCCTAATTTCACGAATATATCATTTAATGACCTATTATTAGTATAAATACTCAGGTGATTATTGAAAATCACGCAGGCGCTCTGATTGGTTCGCTATCTCGGATTATCAGCCGATAATCTTGAGGGCTACCGGTCTAATTGTTAAATTTCATGGGTGACAAGTCACACTCATTTTGGCACTATAAAAGTTGGCATAACAAAATTGTAATTTCACACGTGAAGTTATAAATTAACACTGAAATTTCGCGCCAGAATTAAGGAGTAATTTGTCACCAATGATATTACCAAAGTAACGTCATTAGGTGATCCAGGTGTTGATCACTTTTCCACACAAAATCTGACGGAGGAAAATTCTTGTTCCCGAACCGGAAAGGAACAGGTTTGTCAACTTTACCTGCTTCTTGGCCTGAGCAACTACATTCATCATCACACAAAGAGTCTTGGGCACTACTAGTTCCAGGCTAAAGCGCGTCTGTTTGAGCCAGTTTTCTAGAACAGCCTGAGTTCTGTGAGAAGCAAAAGAACAGAGAACTATTCGTCAAGGTGCTTTCACTGGCTAAGTGAATTAAGCAATAAACTGCAATTTTTATGGGTTTACCGGCGTAATAAACCACGCGGGATGTTGAGAGAACACGAGAAGATCTTGTAAATCACAAGCCACAGGCGAGTGATTTACAAGCATTTCTCGTGGTCTCCCAACATCCCGCGTGGTTTATTAGGCCGGTAAACCCATAGAAACTGCGGTTTATTGCTTTAATAAACTAACTTAAAATAAAAACAGAAAATGTTTCTCTTTTGTATGGGTTTACCGGCACAATAACCCATAAGTTTTCCACCAATCAGCGCGCGCGTAGTATCTGAGTTATTACGCGGGATGACGTAGTCAGCCAGCGTAAAAAATTCGGTAGCGCATTACTTTCGCCGTCTTGGGAGTCAAAAATTGCCTTGATTTTTTAACTTTCCCGTATCCCGAGCCCGTCCCGAAAAAATTGTGCGATTTTTATTGGCTGTAACTCCAAATCACGTGCAAGTCAAGTTGGATTGCACCATGGATATCCATGATCGCACAATCAGCAAGAAAACATACTGCGTCAGCAATTTTAAACCAACACATCCCGCGTAAACGCCTTCAGGCGTCCTCTTGTTTTATAAAACGAATATGTCTCTTTACTTTATAGAATTGAGCTGTATATCGAGTGGGAACAAGTAGGAAAAGAGTTTGGAGTTAGATAGATTCAATATCCTTGAATCGATCACTCATCATCTGTTTGCTTGACAATGTAGTAATACTGTAAAGAGAAGTATTGTGGGGGTAGTTTCTAAAGAAACTGGTGCTGCGTCGGTGGGGAATTGAAGCACAAGAAAACCTCCCTTTTACCTTACGTGGTATAACTTACTTCATCAATTCGTTTGATTATCCCAATTTCTTGTAAAGAGAAGTAGTATATTGATCATTAAAACCTAAACTGACCTTTTCACGCATGACTGTACCATGTCAGACGCCATAAGTTTGAGCCGCTTCATCAGATGCGACGCCAGAACATCATCAGGCCAGTTAAGCTCTGCTATAAACTGCTGCAGTGCAGTAAGTTTCCAGAACAGGTCTTCTGATGCACGGCACCCCTCCCTAAAAAAATGGAAAAGCCACTGAACAGTACTGTAATATGGTACTGTTTGTTTTACTATACAGTGTGGTTCTAACGTTTTCATCTGTGGATCAAACCATGCAGTGTGACCACTCTTTGTAAAGCTACTGAACAGTACTGTACTGTGGTACTGTTTGTTTTACTATACAGTAAGGTTCTAACGTTTTCATCTGTGGATCAAACCATGCAGTGTGACCATTCTTTGGAAAGCTACTGAACAGTACTGTACTGTGGTACTGTTTGTTTTACTATGCAGTGTGGTTCCAACTTTTTTATCTGTGGATCAAACCATGCAGTGTGACCACTCTTTGTAAAGCTACTGAACAGTACTGTACTGTGGTACTGTTTGTTTTACTATACAGTGTGGTTCTAACTTTTTCATCTGTGGATCAAACCATGCAGTGTGACCACTCTTTGTAAAGCTACTGAACAGTACTGTACTGTGGTACTGTTTGTTGTACTATACAGTGTGGTTCTAACTTTTTCATCTGTGGATCAAACCATGCAGTGTGACCACTCTTTGTAAAGCTACTGAACAGTACTGTACTGTGGTACTGTTTGTTTTACTATACAGTAAGGTTCTAACGTTTTCATCTGTGGATCAAACCATGCAGTGTGACCATTCTTTGGAAAGCTACTGAACAGTACTGTACTGTGGTACTGTTTGTTTTACTATGCAGTGTGGTTCCAACTTTTTCATCTGTGGATCAAACCATGCAGTGTGACCACTCTTTGTAAAGCTACTGAACAGTACTGTACTGTGGTACTGTTTGTTTTACTATACAGTGTGGTTCTAACTTTTTCATCTGTGGATCAAACCATGCAGTGTGACCACTCTTTGTAAAGCTACTGAACAGTACTGTACTGTGGTACTGTTTGTTTTACTATGCAGTGTGGTTCTAACTTTTTCATCTGTGGATCAAACCATGCAGTGTGACCATTCTTTGTAAAGCTACTGAACAGTACTGTACTGTGGTACTGTTTGTTTTACTATACAGTGTGGTTCTATCTTTTTCATCTGTGGATCAAACCATGCAGTGTGACCATTCTTTGTAAAGCTACTGAACAGTACTGTACTGTGGTACTGTTTGTTTTACTATACAGTGTGGTTCTAACATTTTCATCTGTGGATCAAACCATGCAGTGTGACCATTCTTTGTAAAGCTACTGACCAGTACTGTACTGTGGTACTGTTTGTTTTATTATACAGTGTGGTTCTAACATTTTCATCTGTGGATCAAACCATGCAGTGTGACCATTCTTTGGAAAGCTACTGAACAGTACTGTACTGTGGTACTGTTTGTTTTACTATACAGTGTGGTTCTAACGTTTTCACCTGTGGATCAAACCATGCAGTGTGACCATTCTTTGGAAAGCTACTGAACAGTACTGTACTGTGGTACTGTTTGTTTTACTATACAGTAAGGTTCTAACGTTTTCATCTGTGGATCAAACCATGCAGTGTGACCATTCTTTGGAAAGCTACTGAACAGTACTGTACTGTGGTACTGTTTGTTTTACTATACAGTAAGGTTCTAACGTTTTCATCTGTGGATCAAACCATGCAGTGTGACCATTCTTTGGAAAGCTACTGAACAGTACTGTACTGTGGTACTGTTTGTTTTACTATACAGTAAGGTTCTAACGTTTTCATCTGTGGATCAAACCATGCAGTGTGACCATTCTTTGGAAAGCTACTGAACAGTACTGTACTGTGGTACTGTTTGTTTTACTATACAGTAAGGTTCTAACGTTTTCATCTGTGGATCAAACCATGCAGTGTGACCATTCTTTGGAAAGCTACTGAACAGTACTGTACTGTGGTACTGTTTGTTTTACTATACAGTAAGGTTCTAACGTTTTCATCTGTGGATCAAACCATGCAGTGTGACCATTCTTTGTAAAGCTACTGAACAGTACTGTACTGTGGTACTGTTTGTTTTACTATACAGTAAGGTTCTAACGTTTTCATCGGTGGATCAAACCATGCAGTGTGACCATTCTTTGTAAAGCTACTGACCAGTACTGTACTGTGGTACTGTTTGTTTTACTATACAGTGTGGTTCTAACTTTTTCATCTGTGGATCAAACCATGTAGTGTGACCATTCTTTGTAAAGCTACTGACCAGTACTGTACTGTGGTACTGTTTGTTTTATTATACAGTGTGGTTCTATCTTTTTCATCTGTGGATCAAACCATGCAGTGTGACCATTCTTTGTAAAGCTACTGAACAGTACTGTACTGTGGTACTGTTTGTTTTACTATACAGTGTGGTTCTATCTTTTTCATCTGTGGATCAAACCATGCAGTGTGACCATTCTTTGTAAAGCTACTGAACAGTACTGTACTGTGGTACTGTTTGTTTTACTATACAGTGTGGTTCTATCTTTTTCATCTGTGGATCAAACCATGCAGTGTAACCATTCTTTGTAAAGCTACTGAACAGTACTGTACTGTGGTACTGTTTGTTTTACTATACAGTGTGCTTCTATCTTTTTCATCTGTGGATCAAACCATGCAGTGTGACCATTCTTTGTAAAGCTACTGAACAGTACTGTACTGTGGTACTGTTTGTTTTACTATACAGTTTGGTTCTAACTTTTTCATCTGTGGATCAAACCATGCAGTGTCACCATTCTTTGTAAAGCTACTGAACAGTACTGTACTGTGGTACTGTTTGTTTTACTATACAGTGTGGTTCTAACTTTTTCATCTGTGGATCAAACCATGCAGTGTGACCATTCTTTGTAAAGCTACTGAACAGTACTGTACTGTGGTACTGTTTGTTTTACTATACAGTGTGGTTCTATCTTTTTCATCTGTGGATCAAACCATGCAGTGTGACCATTCTTTGTAAAGCTACTGAACAGTACTGTACTGTGGTACTGTTTGTTTTACTATACAGTGTGGTTCTAACTTTTTCATCTGTGTATCAAACCATGCAGTGTGACCATTCTTTGTAAAGCTACTGAACAGTACTGTACTGTGGTACTGTTTGTTTTACTATACAGTGTGGTTCTAACTTTTTCATCTGTGTATCAAACCATGCAGTGTTACCATTCTTTGTAAAGCTACTGAACAGTACTGTACTGTGGTACTGTTTGTTTTACTATACAGTGTGGTTCTAACTTTTTCATCTGTGGATCAAACCATGCAGTGTGACCATTCTTTGGAAAGCTACTGAACAGTACTGTACTGTGGTACTGTTTGTTTTACTATTCAGTGTGGTTCTATCTTTTTCATCTGTGTATCAAACCATGCAGTGTGACCATTCTTTGTAAAGCTAATGAACAGTACTGTACTGTGGTACTGTTTGTTTTACTATACAGTGTGGTTCTATCTTTTTCATCTGTGTATCAAACCATGCAGTGTGACCATTCTTTGTAAAGCTAATGAACAGTACTGTACTGTGGTACTGTTTGTTTTACTATACAGTGTGGTTCTATCTTTTTCATCTGTGTATCAAACCATGCAGTGTGACCATTCTTTGTAAAGCTACTGAACAGTACTGTACTGTGGTACTGTTTGTTTTACTATACAGTGTGGTTCTAACTTTTTCATCTGTGGATCAAACCATGCAGTGTGACCATTCTTTGTAAAGCTACTGAACAGTACTGTACTGTGGTACTGTTTGTTTTACTATACAGTGTGGTTCTCTCTTTTTCATCTGTGGATCAAACCATGCAGTGTGACCATTCTTTGTAAAGCTACTGAACAGTACTGTACTGTGGTACTGTTTGTTTTACTATACAGTGTGGTTCTAACTTTTTCATCTGTGGATCAAACCATGCAGTGTGACCATTCTTTGTAAAGCTACTGAACAGTACTGTACTGTGGTACTGTTTGTTTTACTATACAGTGTGGTTCTAACTTTTTCATCTGTGGATCAAACCATGCAGTGTGACCATTCTTTGTAAAGCTACTGAACAGTACTGTACTGTGGTACTGTTTGTTTTACTATACAGTGTGGTTCTAACTTTTTCATCTGTGGATCAAACCATGCAGTGTGACCATTCTTTGGAAAGCTACTGAACAGTACTGTACTGTGGTACTGTTTGTTTTACTATACAGTGTGGTTCTAACTTTTTCATCTGTGGATCAAACCATGCAGTGTGACCATTCTTTGTAAAGCTACTGAACAGTACTGTACTGTGGTACTGTTTGTTTTACTATACAGTGTGGTTCTATCTTTTTCATCTGTGGATCAAACCATGCAGTGTGACCATTCTTTGTAAAGCTACTGAACAGTACTGTACTGTGGTACTGTTTGTTTTATTATACAGTGTGGTTCTAACTTTTTCATCTGTGAATCAAACCATGCAGTGTGACCATTCTTTGTAAAGCTACTGAACAGTACTGTACTGTGGTACTGTTTGTTTTACTATACAGTGTGGTTCTAACTTTTTCATCTGTGGATCAAACCATGCAGTGTGACCATTCTTTGTAAAGCTACTGAACAGTACTGTACTGTGGTACTGTTTGTTTTACTATACAGTGTGGTTCTAACTTTTTCATCTGTGGATCAAACCATGCAGTGTGACCATTCTTTGTAAAGCTACTGAACAGTACTGTACTGTGGTACTGTTTGTTTTACTATACAGTGTGGTTCTATCTTTTTCATCAGTGGATCAAACCATGCAGTGTGACCATTCTTTGTAAAGCTACTGAACAGTACTGTACTGTGGTACTGTTTGTTTTACTATACAGTGTGGTTCTATCTTTTTCATCAGTGGATCAAACCATGCAGTGTGACCATTCTTTGTAAAGCTACTGAACAGTACTGTACTGTGGTACTGTTTGTTTTACTATACAGTGTGGTTCTATCTTTTTCATCAGTGGATCAAACCATGCAGTGTGACCATTCTTTGTAAAGCTACTGAACAGTACTGTACTGTGGTACTGTTTGTTTTACTATACAGTGTGGTTCTAACTTTTTCATCTGTGGATCAAACCATGCAGTGTGACCATTCTTTGTAAAGCTACTGAACAGTACTGTACTGTGGTACTGTTTGTTTTACTATACAGTGTGGTTCTAACTTTTTCATCTGTGGATCAAACCATGCAGTGTGACCATTCTTTGTAAAGCTACTGAACAGTACTGTACTGTGGTACTGTTTGTTTTACTATACAGTTTGGTTCTAACTTTTTCATCTGTGGATCAAACCATGCAGTGTCACCATTCTTTGTAAAGCTACTGAACAGTACTGTACTGTGGTACTGTTTGTTTTACTATACAGTGTGGTTCTAACTTTTTCATCTGTGGATCAAACCATGCAGTGTGACCATTCTTTGTAAAGCTACTGAACAGTACTGTACTGTGGTACTGTTTGTTTTACTATACAGTGTGGTTCTATCTTTTTCATCTGTGGATCAAACCATGCAGTGTGACCATTCTTTGTAAAGCTACTGAACAGTACTGTACTGTGGTACTGTTTGTTTTACTATACAGTGTGGTTCTAACTTTTTCATCTGTGTATCAAACCATGCAGTGTGACCATTCTTTGTAAAGCTACTGAACAGTACTGTACTGTGGTACTGTTTGTTTTACTATACAGTGTGGTTCTAACTTTTTCATCTGTGTATCAAACCATGCAGTGTTACCATTCTTTGTAAAGCTACTGAACAGTACTGTACTGTGGTACTGTTTGTTTTACTATACAGTGTGGTTCTAACTTTTTCATCTGTGGATCAAACCATGCAGTGTGACCATTCTTTGGAAAGCTACTGAACAGTACTGTACTGTGGTACTGTTTGTTTTACTATACAGTGTGGTTCTATCTTTTTCATCTGTGTATCAAACCATGCAGTGTGACCATTCTTTGTAAAGCTAATGAACAGTACTGTACTGTGGTACTGTTTGTTTTACTATACAGTGTGGTTCTATCTTTTTCATCTGTGTATCAAACCATGCAGTGTGACCATTCTTTGTAAAGCTAATGAACAGTACTGTACTGTGGTACTGTTTGTTTTACT